>MJUU01007457.1:115889-137080 GCA_002080025.1 Modiolus philippinarum | reverse complement strand
TTATAAGCACTGGAATATCAGCACAGGGTAGATGAACACAGTAATAATACATGTAACACATACATGGCTTCCCTCTGCTGTTTATTTAAAAATTATTACTTCCTACAGATTTTAATAACTGTCTAAACAGTTAATTATTTTTGTCTTGTTAATTAATTTTCACACATGCCCCTACACACGGACACACACGTTCATCAACTCTGATGTGATTTAAGTTTACCCCTGTTATAGCTGTCAAAACAATTTATTTCCGTGTTTATTTAAGTAAAAGTTTGAAATTTCTATGTAATATAATTTTCAACACCTTTGATAGGTCATAAATCAATTAGATCATTGTCTGTAAATTATCGCTGTCAAAACAATTTACTTCCGTGTTTGTCACCTGTGTTGTTTAACATGATTAGGAAATCGATAACTGATAAGTGGCATGTTATGTATATTTCCAAAACTGAAAAATGAATAATGATTTTTTTTATGTTAGATTTCTATTTTTCCGTCAGATTTCAATATCATGCCGTGAGACCATTAGGTGACCCAAATTTCCGTGACTTTTTGTCTCACGGCGGGAGATATCATATGTATGGCTGTCGCCGAATGGCAACCAATTATGCCCTCGCTCAAAGAACCCTGAATCAATATGGCAGGTGCAAATTTAAGTGTGTGTTGACACAATGATATGCCTCCCCTTTTTCATAAAATATAAAAGGGAAGTTCTGAGCTGGAAAATCAATTCTAAGGGTGCCAGGCAATCTTCCTGTAAAGTTTCATCCATTTTGAAGCACTTTGAATTTTCCCGCCTTTTTACCAGTTTCCATGGCAACAGCAGCCATTTTGAAAATTTTGAGACCCAAAATCATTTTTATGGGTGCTGGACATCCTTTTTGTAAAGTTTCATCAAATTTGAGGCACTTTGGATTTTCCCGCCTTTTTTTCAGTTTCCATGGCAGTCACGGCCATTTTGAATATTCCAAAAGATATGTGTGCACATCTACCTATTGTTAGTTAGATTCCTATGAAGTATTTGGAATTTGTTTGCAAACTTTCTAAAAAAAATGAATAGTTGTGTTTTTCATTCGTACGGACGGACGGACAAACGAATGAACGGACAGACGGACAGACAAAGGTAAAACAATATGCCCCCGACTTTTCCTCGCGGGGGCATAAAAACTGCTTAGAAAAAATGGGACAGGTGGGGATGAGAACCTATTAATTAATTTGATGTGGCCTTATAGTGTTTTTATCGCTAATTCTGTTATTGGTATATATATACCAAATATATGTTTCTACTGATATATTTTCTTACCAATGGGGTCAAATGTTTAACTATGTTCTTCATTAGCACACACGTTTTTTGTCCAATCCTATTGAAATGAATAATTTTTGCAAAGGACCTATACATTAAGGTAAATTTGCTTGAACAGATTCAGAGATGATCATGATGATTATAAGGATGGTTATCTCATTCCTGGCTCCAATGTTAAACTATGTTCTGCACTGGAGGCCATGTTTTTTGTCAGATCGAAATGAAATGATCAATTTTTGTAAAGTATCTTCCATACATTCCCACTGTAAAGATTGGTTGAATTTGCTTCAGTGGTATCAAAGGAGAAAATGAAAATGTGAGTTTCCCTTAGGGTCCAATGTTAAACTATAATCAGTGATGTCAGCCATGTTTTTTATGGGATCGGAAACTTTTTGGCAATTTTGCGAAGGACCTTCCATACATCATTCCTGTAAAGTTTGGTTCAATTTGCTTCAGTAGCTTCAGAGGAGATAGCAAATATAAGCTTTTCTCTAGATTGGAACAATTTCAGTAATTTAAGTGAAGGACCTTCCATACATCATTCCTCTAAACTTTGATTTAATTTGTTTCAGTAGCTTCAGAGGAGTTCCTCAACATATGCTTTTTCCTATAGGGTCCAATGTTAAACTATGCCCTTCGATGACAGCCATGTTTTTTGGCAGATCAAAAAAAATGTCATCAACTAAGTAAAGGACCTTCCATACATCATTCCTGTAAAGTTTGGTTCAATTTGCTTCAGTAGCTTCAGATGAGATAGCAAATATAAGTTTTTCCCATAGGGTCCCATGTTAGACTATGTTCTGTGCTGGCAGCAATGTATTTTAGCAGATCGGAAAAATTTCAGCAATCTAAAAAGACCTTCCATACATCATTCCTGTAAAGTTTGGTTCAATTTGCTTCAGTAGCTTCAGAGGAGATAGCAAATGTATGCTTTTCCCATAGGGTCCAATGTTAAACTATGTTCTACGCTGACGGCCATGTTTTTTAGCAGATCGGAAAAATTTTGGTAATCTAAGTAAAGGACATTCCATATATCGTTCCTGTAAAGTTTGATTCAATTTGCTTTAGTAGCTTCAGAGGAGATAGCAAATATATGCTTTTCCCATGGGGTCCCATGTTAAACTATGTTCTGCGCTGGTGGCCATGTTTTTTAGCGGATCGGAAACAATTTGGCAATCTACATAAACGACCTTCCATACATCATTCCTGTAAAGTTTGGTTCAATTTGCTTCAGTAGCGCTTTTGCCATAGGGTCCCATGTTAAACTATGTTCTGTACTGGCGGCCATGTTTTTTAGCCCATTGGAAAAAGGCTGGTAATCTAAGTAAAGGACATTCAATACATTATTTCTGTAAAGTTTGCTTCAATTTGCTTTAATAGCTTCAGAGGAGATAGCAAATATTTGCTTTTCCCATAGGGTCCCATGTTAAACTATGTTCCGCCATGGCGGCCATGTTTTTTGGCGGATCTGAAAAATTTCGGCAATCTTTGTGAAGGACCTACCATACATCATTCCTGTAAAGTTTGGTTAAAATTGGTCCAGTGGTTTCAGAGGAGATCGTCAAATTGTGAAAAGTTTACAGACGACGACGGACGCCAAGTGATGGCAAAAGCTCATATGGCCTTTGGCCAGGTGAGCTAAAAATATTGATAAATAGGTACAAACGGCTTGATTGGCAGTGTAGTATTTGCTAAAACTCAGTAAATGAGCTTACCCTTCCATTACACATGATTGTATGCAGAGCTTTCAAAGAATGCTAAAGTCCCCAGTATTCAGATCTTACAAATATTTAAGACGTCATTTTTTTTTACATATTTACCATATTTGACTGGTCCATAAACCCAATCATCAGGTTTGGTTACCATGCCAACCGGTAGCTGACGAATGAGAACAGAAGATGTTTCCAGGTGAATTCTCTCATGTTCCATTCCCATCAGTAGTCCCCACTAAAATTTACCAAAGTATAGATTTATTTTATTACTTTTTAAAGACTTTTGAAATCATAATCAGAGAACTTAATAGTTCCTGTTTTAATGTAATGTGATAATCCATCTTTTGATGTGCATGATCAACTGTTTTGATATTTATGAAATGAGCAGGGCATGTGTATGTTGACCTTTGAAGAACATGCTGAAATAATACACAATCAAGTTTATTGTATATTAAATGGACATCCAATTTAACAATTTTTTACGCGAAAAATGTATTCCTATGTTCTTTCCTCAGAGTGTTCACATAAATGCATTGTCTTTTTCAATGGTGGACAATTATGTGTAAGTAACATTTGGGGTACAATGTTCATACGTACCCAGGGACTGTCTTTAGTTATTGGCAGTACAAGTGGTGTGTCTTGAATCATTTTAATGATAATATTCTTTACAGTTCTACGATAATCCATGACGTCTTCTACTGATGGCCATTTGTAACTTCCACCCATACGGTAATTCTCCTGTGAAAAATATGATCAAACATTTATAACTTCCACCCATAGAGTAATTCTCCTGCAAAAAACTTTGTGTTGTAAATAAAATTAAAACATATCCCGGTGCAAGAGATGTATGCTCACTATATATTTCATGGTGTACTTGTTCATGAGAATTTCTCATATAGATATACTATCATACTTCAAATTTTTGCATTTACTATTTTTTGTTTACAATGTATTTCCGAACGTTATAATGACCATCTGTTTACCATGCCCACATCTCACTATTTTATAAATAAAGTTTTCTGTCAATGGACTTGATAGCCTGTGTTAGTCTATATGTTGTATTCATCTACTAGCTCGAGACACTAGTGCTGTCAGGCAACTGATGACAGTGATTGTAAGAGCACTTTGCCAACTTAATTTATTTTTGTTGACCATCTGGCATCCATGAAAAGATACATGGATATAGCATTATTCTCCATTTAGCAAAGAATTCCGCTCAAACCGGTGCAAGGTGCTGTGTTGAACTTACTATGAGAAGAAATACCCTAAATTGATTTTGGGCTAGCTTAAGATAATCACAATCTAAGTTTTAATGTTGATTCTATAGTAAACAGACAAGAACTTTGAAAAAAAATACTATTCCCAAAAAATTAGTATTTCAACAAAAGCAAATGCATGTCCTTTTTTCTTAGTTTTGTTGTCAGAAAACCTGTTAAAAGTTATTGTATCAAGGGTGGTAAACTGCTACATTCCATTTCACTTCATAAGGGACCACTAACATATATTTCTTAATGGTCACCAATGAAATGTTCGTTAGGTAAAGTTCTTAAACAAGAGTTGTCAGAAGACAACATAGATCGCCAGGGATTACAGTGACCACAATGCACAATAAATTTGAAATAATACATTATTGTAATTGTAATGTTTTAAATGTGATATAAGGAAGTTGCATGCCAAATAGGAACTCCCTTCCACTAAGAGAATAAATTCTATATGTAGGGTTCAAGTTTAACTTCATAAATTGCTATCAGGGCAATGTCAAGTTAAAAATGTCTACAACTATGGTAATACAAGAAAGCTCTCTTCATATTGAAGTCACATATCAAATATGAAGACCCTATCTCTAAACAACTAACTTCTAGAAGCAAAGTTAAAGTTTTTAAAAATTTGCCTTCAGAGCAAGGTCAAGGTCCAAATGTCTAATTATATACTGCTGCCAGAATGCTATCATCATAACAAAGTCACATACCAAATATGAACTTCCTACCACTAAATGTCTACCTTCTAAGGCAAAAATTAAAGTGTTTTTTTTTTTTTTAAATTGCCCTCAGGGCAACGTCAAGCCCAAGGCCATAATGTCTACAAATATGGTACCAAAAGAAATCCCTTCATGTAATTGAGTAACATACCAAATATCAACACCCTAACACTAAACAACTAACATCTAGAGGCAAGGTTAAAGTTTTTTATAAAATTGCCCTCAGTGCAAGGTCAAGGTCAAAATGTCTTAAAATATAGTAATGCTAGAAAGTTCTCATCATAAGGAAGTTACATACCAAATATTAACACCGTACCACTAAAAGCCTACCTTCTAGATGCAAGGTTAAAAGTTTTTTTTAAAAATCGCCCTCAGGGCAAGGTCAAGGTCAAAATGTCTACAAATATGGTACAATTACAAAGCTCTCATCATAAGGAAGTCACAAACCAAATATGAACACCCTACCAGTAAAAGCCTATCTTCTAGAAGCAAGGTTAAAGTTTTTAAAAATTGCCCTAGGGGCAAGCTCAAGGTCAAACTGTCTACAAATATAGTACCGCTAGAAAGCTCTCATCATAAAGAAGTTACATACCAAATATGAACACCCTACCACTAAAAGCCTTCCTTCTAGAAGCAAGATTAAAGTTTTTTTAAAATTGCCATAGGGGTAAGGTGAAGGTCAAAATGTCTACAAGTATGGTACCACAAAAAAGCTCTCATCACAAGGAAGTCACATACCAAATATCAACATCCTAGCACTTAAGGTCTCCATTCCACAAGCAAGGTTAAAGTTTTTGCTGATGACCCCCACAGTATGACAATAGCTCTCCAGACATTCGTCCCGGCGAGCTAAAAAACACATCTATAAGGACTGAATTGTATTGATGAGGCAGTACGTTATGATTTTTCTGGCACTAAGAAATCTCATTCTGTTACATTTATATACAACAATAGCCGGTAGAGGGAGTTTTATCCCAGAAAAGTGGACTCAAACATTGATGAAATCCCAAATCCCAGTGAATTTGTTTCCCAAAAATCCTGGGCTTATAGAAATACCGAATTCCCAAGCTTACAAACTTCAAATCCTGGCATCCCAAAAAAGAGCCACCCCCCACCCCCCCTAATAGAATTCATAATATCTGAAAAGAATGGATTGAACTTACAGTATCGTCCCAAGACATTTCATCCACACCAGTCTCAAACATTGTCTCAAATTCCAGGTTAACTCTCTCCTGAAAAATACATTTATAATAACATTACAATATCATCCCAAGACATTTCATCCACACCAGTCTCAAACATTGTCTCAAACTCCAGACTAACTCTCTCCTGAAAAATACATTTAATAACATTTCTATTATAAATCTCTTTTTTTTATTTTAGGCAAGTTCTTAACCTAGTATATTAAATATAGGAAACAGGGCTGAGCTGACATATTGTTTTTGAGCTGTCATATTGTTTTTCCCAATTTACTACAAAGTTGTCAATTTGGAAGCTGGTATGATCATGTCAAGTCTGCCATTCTTAAAATATCCCTTTTCTTATCAGTTGTAAAACTATAAATTATTCATAATAGAATGTAATTTCCAATGATGATATTAAAATCTGACATGTGGGTTTAATTGAGCATGCTAAAATTTAAAATTAAACTAAATTTCTCTAAAGAAAAAAAAATGTAGTAATAAAAATGTATGAGAAGGAGATTCTATTATTTCTCACTTAAAGATAAACAAGTTTCAGTTTTCAGAGGCACAAAATTATTAGAATCTATCAAAGATGCATGATCCAGACACTCAAGGGTAAGAAGATTTCAATGGTTCCCTGTAGAGGCTCTTGGATTATGAGAACCATTGACATATACCCGGAGGGTGTCCGAGATTTCTAAATCTTGCATTTTCAACATTGTTTGAATTTATAACCACAAAATTTGATTTCTTCAGGACAAGACCATACTGAGCATCTTGTACCCCTGAAAACCAGAACTGGCTTCTCTTTTTAGTAAGAAATTCTTGTCTTGTAGCCCTGTACTAGACAGAAAATTACTAGGCAACTATTGCTGACATCATCAAAATTGTCTAGGAAGTTGGATATCTAGCAGTGTCTGGTGGTGAACTAATCCTATTTTGTGGTTAAAAATGAAAGAAAAATAATCAAACACTGTGGAAAAGGCAAGATTTAGAATCTCAGTCACACTCTGGTAAGATTTCAATGGTTCTCTGACTCAGCAAGCCTTGTCAAAAAATATTGAAATCTTACCCATGGGTGTCTGAGATTTCTCGATCTTGCACTTTCACCCAGATTCTTACAGTCTTCCAATTTCATTTTTTTTTTTTGGGGCGTCAGCAGTCAAGATATAAAACTTTGTTATACATGGATATACATCATATATCTTAAACTAGAGAATATGTCTGTAAGACACGGATGCCCCGCCAAAAGATTTATCGCAAAGGATAACCTCATATTAAAATGTAGGTCTAAGCCACTTAATTGTCATTAATTTGGGCAGTACTGATAAAGGAAATTACTTTGATAAAAAATCATTGTCCTATAATGTGTAGTTGTTGAGAAATGGACTTAGAGGCAAACTTTAACCAAATTCACCAAAGCATAAAATGTAGGTCAAAGCCACCTTATTGTTAATGATTTGGGTAGTACTCGCCAAGGCAATTACTTTGTTGAAATATCATTGTCCTATAATGCAAAGTTGTTGAGAAATTGACTTAAACGCAAAATTTAACCAAAGTCATTGAAGCGTAAAATGTAGGTCAAAGCAATCTTATTGTCAATGATTTGGGTAGTACTCATCCAGGCAATTACTTTGATGAAATATCATTGTCCTATAATGTGTAGTTGTTGAGAAATGGACTTTAACTTAACGCAAAACTTAACCAAAGTCACTGGAGCGTATAATGTAGGTCAAAGCAACCTTATTTTCAATGATATGGGTAGTACTCATCAAGGCAATTAATTTGATGAAATATCATTGTCCTATAATGTATAGTTGTTGAGAAATGGACTTAAACATAAAACTGAACCATAGTCACTCAAGCATGAAATAGAGGTCAAAGAGTCAAACTACTTAGTGAACTATGTAGTACAATCGAAGATCTATCTACTGACCTATTATCATTGTTCTACCTCTTACAGTTTCTGAGAAATGGACGCAAAACTTAACCGGACGTAAGGACGTACGGACGGACAAGGGTAACACTATATGCTCCTTCCACATTCGTGGGCGGGGCATAAAAATTGATCATGATGACTTTGATAGGATATAACCAATGAGAAACAAGTTTAACATTTTCATTTGTGATTGCACTCGTAACATTTTGGAGACTTCTAGTTGCAGGTGTAACATTATCTACCCAATGGATGGAAAACGCCAAGATTACATTTCCAAGAAAAAATTTTACTCATACCTTCAATAGTCCTGATAACACCAGTTTGTTGACGTAAACTACAGACGTATGACAAAAATAGAAAATCAATGGAAGTCGTAGACGATCTGGACATTTGTAAAATACTGAATCGTCTGAAATAAATAAAAACATAACTTTAAGCCTCTTTTTAAATATATAAATATCTATATATAAACTACCAAACATTTGAAACTCTTTCACACATAATGAAAACTCCCTTGTCATGAGAGAATCAAAGGGCTACGCCGAGTGCAGCATGATACGACCGCAGCATGTCGAATACTGAAATTTGAACAAGTGTAATTCAAAATGAATGAGGACAAAGTAAAGAGCTTGACAAAGTAATTAAATGGACACAATAAAGAGCTTGAATCAATTGCAATTTTGACCCCTTTAGCTCGGAAACGGTAAAAGCTATGCCAAATTTGTTGACTTACTACCGAAAGCTTATATCAAGAAGAATCCAAAGAAAAAAATCTGATCGATTGATTGATTGATTAGTTAAGAGTTTAACGTCCAATGAGCAATATTTCAGCTATATCAGGACGAGAACAAGTTAATCAATTCAAAAAATTGAAAGTATCAGAAGAAAGAAATAAAGGTGGAAGGGACAACCTGGGCAACGACTTTTGACTGCCACTGGAAAATTGGAGAAATGGGTAGGGGCAGGAAATTTAGCCTTCCATACGACACCCAGTGCGTCTGCTCTCTTTAGAGAAATATAGAAGGGGTCTTTATACTGCATGGAGCGTGGCGTTTCTCCACACAGTTTGGCTACAATGGTTCGCGGTCAGGCTTTCCGTATTATGACCTGACTACCCAGCATAGACAGGGCATTCCCCTATCCACCACCTGGGGACGCGCCCGGCAGCTCTGTAGCCGAAGCCCCTGAAAACCGATTCAGGTGCCGGAAAATCTGATCGAAATCCGATGAATAATATTAGGATTTCAAATATTTCGAAAAATTACAATTTTGGCCCCTTTGACCCCTCGTAGCTCAAAAACGGTAAGAGCTATGCAAAATCCGCTGCCATACTGCTGACAGCTTAAACCAAGAGGAATCCAAAGAAAAAATCCTATTGAAATCCGATGGAAAATAAAGATTTCACATATTCTGAAAATTTGCAATTTGGCCCCTTTGACCCCTTGTAGCTCAGAAATGGTAAGAGCTACGCAAAATCCGTTGACATACTACTGAAAGCTTATATCAAGAGGAATTCAAAGAAAAAATCACATCGAAATCCGATGAAAAATAAAGATTTCACATATTTCGAAAATTTGAAATTTTGGCCCCTTTGACCCCTTGTAGCTCGGAAACCATAAGAGCTACGAAAAATCTGTTGACACACCACTGAAAGTTTATATCAAGAGGAATTCAAAGAAAAAAATCCCATCAAAATCTGATCAAAAATAAAAATTTTAGGTAATCCGCAAATTTGCAATTTTGGCCCCGTTCGGCCCTTATAGCTCGGAAAGGATACAAGTTACCAAAAATATAATAGTTGAGCCCATATTAATTTTTCATAAGGAACCTAATGAAAAAAACTGCATCAAAATCGGACAAAAATGAAAAAAAGTAGATTTTTGAGATTTCCCCCTTTTGGGCCCCATTTTTCTCATGAACGGTACATGGGACGTGCAATCCGTTGACATACCTCTGATTGGAAATTTCTTCAGGAGCACCTTGAAAGAAACCCCATAAAAATCTGATGAATAATAAAAATTCTACAGCCAATTATGTGAAAAAACCCAATTTTGCCCTTTTATGCCCCTTTTTTAAAAAAGGGAGGGGCCACAAAATCCAAAACCAATCAAAGTCTTGTGTTAAAATTTCATAGGGATTGATCAACTGGAACTTAAGTTATTGACCAAAAACAAAAGTGTCTACAGACGACGACGACAACGACGACAGCGCCATACCATTATATGACCACAAATTTTTTGCGGTCGTATAAAAATTGAGCATCATAATAAGCCATCAAGTCTTGATGAAAAAGGTTTTCCATCTTCCCCGTATCAAATGAGGAAACTTACAGATCTATACAAGTCTTAAGGGAGTACGAGTGTCATAAACATGATAAATTTTTTTATTAGAATTAAAATGCTGACCTTTTGTTTCGAAGAACTTTGCTAATAGAACAACATGAGCAAAAAGATTTGAAAATCCATGTAAGAATTTTTGAGATATAAGACGTCAAAATTTTGGCAGGAAACAGTTCTCTGTACAGTTTTCCTTCAATTTCCATTAACTGTTTACCGTATATACTCGATTATAAGTCGGAAATTTGGGAGCTAAAATTCATTTCCAGAGAAGGGATCCGACTTATAAGAGTAACCGAGAACCAAGGAGGAAAGTCAAGAACGTAAAATGTCCGGTAGACACATTCAATGATGACTAAATACAGTTTTCCGGTATTCAACAATCATCTAGTTCTATCGACACATTATTTATTACTTTTAATAAAAGAAATAAGCATTTTTTAGTTGTTTTCTTACTAAATTCACGATGTTTTCATTTCAGCATCATGGAGGTACTTTATGTGTATTTACGTTTCACTATTTGTGTACTTTGTTGATTTCACTAATTACCGAAAACTGACCATAACTCACACCTTTCTCCTGGGGGTGTCATATCGTATCTTACATGACATTTCCAATACTGTTTATTATTTTTTTAACATTTACTCCATAAAAAAGAAATAATTTATATTTAAATACTAATTTAAGACCGGCTGTAAAAAATTTTAATATTGGAAACACATACTTTTGATCTCATTTCGTTTATCATATTTGTGGGTATTTGTTCGTACCATATAAGTAAACAAACTTCAGTTATTCCCCCTTAATACGATGTCTTGGCCAGAAAAAATGAAGAAAGCTGCTTTTAGCACATATAAGGTGCTTCACACGCAGCATTTATCTCCTGTAGAAGACATTCTTTTATTCCAATGTACGCAATTTAATAAATTATAGGGATTTCATGTTGAAGTTTTTGTACACAACTTGACAACGATCTCCGACCGACTTATAATCGTGATCAACGCTAAATACAAAGTTTTTCTTCACGAAAAGACCTTCCGACTTATAATCGAACCAACTTATAATCGAGTATATACGGTATATGCCTGAAAATATAATTGGAAGTTGATAAAATTTTATGCATTGTCTATTCTATGCATTTTAAAGTGACCTATGACCAGGAAAATATGATACATGTGCAAAAAAAATTTAACCCTGTTTAAATGGATAAAACTCTAACATATCAAATGCTTCTGAAATCTGATGCTCATACTCCCTTAAATAAGGTTCATTTGTAACTGGAAAATATAACATTGTTTTTTTAATTATCAGTAATTGTACCTGAGTGTTAAATACAATGTGGTACATTGTATATTGTGTAGGAACACAACAATTGGTTTCAGGTTTAACTGTTCACTTCAATACACCTTTCATTTCATATCCCAAGATCCTATCAATGCAAATACCATAGTTGCAAACTCCAAGTTCCCTTAATATGGATCAGTCCTTTAAATATGTGGATATTTCTATTATTTTCGGAATAATTTGAAAATCTCCAAAAACGGTCAAAATAAATGTGTACAAATCCATGTTTTGGTTTGCACAACAGCAGCCATGTACTTTGTTGCGAATTTCTTAATATATTTCATGAATCATGAAGCTCGCTGACTAATAATATGCATGACTTTCTTTGGTAACTTGTTCTGTAAACCAAAGGGAAGGGAAGTCTTTCCTGATGTTATGCTAACTATTTTACTTAGAAACTAACTGTAACTATTACCTTTCAGTGATACAAACAGGCTTTCATTCAGATCATAACTATTCTCAAAATAATCCAGTAGTTGTCTGAAATATTGTTTTTACAATAAAATATTTGTACCCTATCTTATCTTTCACAACTTTTCTGTTAAGGGGGTTCGCTACTGAATATGAAAATAAATAGGATATTTCAAATAAAAGTGATTTTTTGTTAGAAAACTGAAAAAAGTAATCTATAAGGTATAATCGAATGAGAATTTGGCTGGAAACTGAACTCATCTGAATTTTTCATAGGTTTAACATTAGCAAGGTTTGACCAAGAATGAATGTGACAAAATAAATAGTTTTATTGAAATTTTTACAGGATACTCAAAAAAATGTATAATATGAAAATATGGGGAAAAAAAATAAAGAGGTCAATGGGCAAAAAATTATAATGCTTTTGAAAGGGTAAGTCTAAAGGATTCTGAAAATCTGACATTACTCATAAAACATGAGGAGCGAACCTCCTTAACTTTTATTAAATTTTACAGGTTACAACAACTTTCAAAAAATTGTAGAAATGATTAATGGCGTACTCAGACAGTAGCCGTCTGAAATATTGTTTTTCACAATTATTTCATTTTGTAATTTTTCAGCATGCGGTGGTGTAAAACTATGATCAGACGATGACCTAAACCTTGCTAACCATTTCACACTTACAAAAAAGTTCCCCAAAACATAAACTTGTTTTCCTATCAGTACACGACAACTTGACTCTTCTGTGCAGACCAAATGAAAATATTTGGAAGATGTACATGTATAAACCAGATATTGAACAAATAAACAAAAGGATCTACATGTATATATCTGCATTGTCTGGATTTCACTCCTAGAAAAATTCTAAAAATTCTGAGTCATATGTAAATTGTTAAGATAAAGCTTATGACTTTTGTGCCTATAGTGTCTATCAGTAGCAATGAGTCAGTTAATGATCTCTTTCCATTTAGACCAATATTTGTATTTGTCAAATGATGTGTTCCAAACTGAAGACCATCTTACAGCAGTTCAGTTTTATATATGTACTTTAATATTAGACAGGGTTGCCACTATTTTGATGTTTCAAAATTCAAGGATATTTCAAGGACTTTTCAAGGATATGCAAGTTATTTTCAAGGGCCAAAATAGTCAACAAAATTCTAGGTTGTGATAATTATTTTGTAGACTTTGCTTATATACTGCCTATCAATTGACTGATATGTGGTTTAACGTCACTTTCAGCAGTATTTCAGCTTTCTCATAATGGTCAGTTTTAGTGGTGGAGGAAGCCGGAGTGCCCTGAGAGAACCACCAACCTTGGGCAGGTAACTGACATACCTTATCACTTACGATTGTAAGTCGAAAGCACCTTTTTTGTAATGTACAAAGCAGGGCGAGAACTCACACCGCAGTGGTGATAGACTACAGTGGTTGTATAAATTGTAGGTAGTAGAACTACCTTAATCACTCAGCCAACCAGGCCCCTACTGCCTATCGATATTAGCTTTTTTGCAAATTTCAGGGTTTTTTTAAGGATAATTCCTAATTTTCTAAAACTCAATGTTTTTTTTTTTGGCCCTTGAATACCAAAGTGAAATTCAAGGGTTTTTCCAGTTTTCCAGGATGTTTGGCAACCCTGACTAAAATTCATAGCATTCAAGACTTAAGATAAAAGGAAACCACCTACAACAGCTGAAAATTACAATCACATGCCGCAATCTACAAGGGAACTACTAGAAAATAAAAATAAAAGACAAACATTTATAACAATAGAAACTCAGGATAGCTGGACTTGGTACCTGCATTATCAAAAGCTCATGGTACGGATAAACAGGTTTATGGGTACCTAAATCTCCCCTTTATCTATCCTGTTTCCCAATAGTATAAAAAAAAAATACAAATAAAACCTAATACAGGTAGACTACTAATTGCATGACAACTATCTTGGAAAAGAAAAGAATGGGACAAAGTGTAATTTTGAGGGGGGCAAGACCAATTTTGTTAACATGTTTTGGGCATTTTCAGCCAGTTGTTGAATTTTTTGGTGAAATAAATCAGTTGTTAACTGTGTCAACTGTTAGTGGGAAATAACTAGAGGCTCAGAGACTGAGCCTGTATCGCTCACCTGACAAAACTCTTCTATGCCATGCATGACCAAAAATGATCATGTTTTTTACCAATAGGGTAGGGTGTTTACATGTAGGTATGTTCTCAATTAGCACCCGTGTGTTTTGTCTGATCCTATTGAAATGAGTAATTTTTGTTAAGGACCTTCTATTCATCCTTCTTGTAAAGTTTGGTTGAATTTGCTTCTGCAGTTTCAAAGGAAAAGATGAAAATGTTGTTTTTCCCATAGGGTCCAATGTTAAACCTAAGTTCCACACTGGCAGCCATGTTTTTTATTGGATCAGAACAAAATGAGCAATCGTTGTAAAGGACCTTAAGCTGCCATTCATCATTCCTATAAAGTTTGGTTGAATTTACTTGTTATTTCAGAGAAGAAGATGAAAATGTGATTTTCCCATAGGGTGCTATGTTAAATAATGTTCCTTGATGGTCGCCATGTTTTTCGTCGGATAAGAATGAAATGAGCAATCTTTGTTAAGGACCTTCAGGTCATCATTCCTGTAAAGTTTGGTTCAATTGGCTTCAGCAGTTTCAGAGCAGAAGATGAAAATAAGATTTTTCCCATAGGGTCCAAGGTTAAACCTACCGGTAAGTTCCGCGCTGGTGGCCATGTTTTTTATCGATTGAAAAACAAAATGAGCAACTTTTGTAAAGGACCTTCCATACATCATTCCTGTAAAGTTTGGTTGAATTTGCTGCAGTAGTTTCAGAGGAGTGGATGAAAATGTGATTTTCCCATAGGGTCCTATGTTAAACCATGTTCCGTGCTGGCAGCCATGTTTTTCGTCAGATCGGAACGAAATGAGCCATCTTTGTTAAGGACCTTAAGTACATCACTCCTGTAAAGTTTTGTTCATTTGCTTCAGCCTTTTCAGAGCAGAAGACGAAAATGTGCTTTTTCCCATAGGGTCCAATATTAAACCTAAGTTCCGCGGTGGCGGCCATGTTTTTTATCGGATCGGAACAAAACGAGCGATCTTTATAAAGGACCTTCCATTCATCATTCCTGGAGAGTTTGGTTGATTTTGCTTCAGTGGTTTCAGAGGAGAAGATGAATATGTGAAAAGGACGGACGGCGGACGCCAAGTGATGGCAATAGCTCACACTGACCCTTCAGGTCAGGTGAGCTAAAAAGCAACATTTGCTGTTAATGAGGAGGTGACAAGACCTTTTCATGTTAATGTGAATTGGGCATATTTAAATGGTTGTTAAATGTTTTTGGTAAAGATAAAAGATTTTTAGGCTGCTGATGACCCCCCTCCTAGAAAGATGAGCCAAATAAGTGCTTGCAGCTAAACTGCCAGCTAGCACAATGAGCCTAGTCTTAGTATAAACACTGTCACACTACGGAAGAAAAATCAGCTTAAAACTTATCGAATGGTGTGGCAATGTTTAATTGTGGTATATCTAGTTGATTGTTGATGATGACATTTTTTGCATACACATAATTTTGTCCAATGGTTCTTCCTCATATATCTTTGCATCAAACTTGCCTAGTTAATATCAACTTGATAAATGAAACAATTTTCCCATAGTATGCAGAACTATGATTTGCAGTGGCAGCCATCTTGGATTTATGACTGGTATTAAAATCATACATCTGCTTAATGACCATTATGTTACAATGCCTATATCAACTTGATGTATGAAACTTTTTCAAGAATTAACAATGTACATTTCCCCATATGGTCCTATGTTAAACTATGTTTGCTAGTAGTGGCAGCCTTTCTGGATTTGTGAACAGAATAAATCAATATAATTTAGTAGATGACCATCATGTTAGTAAGCCTAGTTAATATCAATTTTCAGCCATTCAGTGAAAATCAATTTTCAGCAATAGTAGATGTTTCCTGTTATCACCATTGTTACATTGATATATGAAATGGTTTTCAAGAATTAGCAATTTATAACATTTTTAGTTAGGATCAAATGTTAAATTAATATCTGCAGTGGTGGCCATCTTGGATTTATGATCGGTACTAAAACCATGCATTTGTTTAATGACCATCATGTCACCATGCCTAGTTAATATCAACTTGATGTATGTATGTAACTGTTTTCAAGAATTGACAATGTACAACATTTTCCAGTGGGGTACTATATTAAACTATGTTTCCCACTGGCACTTTATTTGGATTTGTGATTGCTACAAATAGAATAGAATTTTTTTTTTATTATGCTTAATATATATTTTGTTAAATGACCATCATGTTACAATGCCTGGTAAATATCAACTTGATGAAATGGTTTTCCAGAAATTTATAATTCATTACATTTTCCCATAGGGTTCATTGTTAAACTAAGATCTGCAGTAACAGCCATCTTGGATTTATGACCAATACTAAAATCATAAATTTGCTTCATGACCATCATGTTACAAGGCCTAGTTAATATCAAATTGATGTATGAAACAGATTTCAAGAATCAACAATTTACAATATTTTCCCACAGGGTCCTATATGTAACTTTGTTCCCTTGCGGCAGCCATCTTGGATGAGATGTGTAACCTGTCAGTCATAGGTAGAAATTGTAGTTCTTAATTATACAAAAACTTTTGCTATTCAAACTTGACCTCTATCAAAATGTGTTTTTAAAAATACATTTGTAAGATAAAAGGTAAAAAAAAAAACAATATTTTCCAATAAAGGGTAATAACCCCTATATGGGTATTCAGATTTTCTTCAAAATTTCCACGTGGGTAGATCTTTTTGAAACTGCATACCCTGGTGATGATTGAGGCCAATTTTGGTTATGATTGGCCCAGCAGTTTCTGCAGAGAAGGTTTTTTAAATTGCTGACCCACAGACAGACTGACGACAATCACAAAATGATAGCGAAAGCTTACATGGCCTTTTAGGTCAGGTGAGCTAAAAAGATTTTTCCATTCATTTGCTTTAACATGTACCTCATTTACATTAACTCCATATCCTTTCATTTTTTATTTACACTCAACTTCAGATAATTCCAAAACTTACCTTAAATCCAGCCAAGTAAGAGAAAGATAACAAAATTAATTAGAGTTATCTTTCTTTGAATGCAGTACTTACTGTTTTGTACACGTTGATAAATCTGGTGGCTTTAACGACTGAAAAGTCAGCTTCCCTGTCAGAACGGATGTTTTCATAGTTGTTTCAATGTTATGAAAATGAAACAAGACGCAGCACCTGAAATATGATAACTTATACCTATAGTGAGACTATTAAATTCATAACAGCTGAAACAGATAAGACTATCTATGATATTTTAGTTTAATATTCAATAACCTCATCTTTCAAGCATGCAACAATAAAAACAATAATTATAATACAATGTAATAATAACATCCAATACAAAGTTCAGCATAATATATTATGACCACAGTACACACATTTTTGTAAACTTGGTTAAGGTTTGGAAAATTGATGACATCTCAATTTGACATGGTAAATGTTATACAGTATACCTCAAAATATGTGAAGATACCAAATTTGGTCCACAATGGTGGCTTATTTACAAACAGCTGCCCCACCAAAACCTAATTTTAGAAGACAGGATAGATGGGGTACATTAAGCAGCAAGGAGTGACATTAATAGGGGTGAACGCGACAGCTTACTTAGGATTTCTTGCCTTATTTTCACTCCTTTTTATACTTTAAAAATTTTTTCAGTTTTAATTAAAATTTATATCAGTAAACAGTTTAGCTTTTTTTTTTCACTGTGTTTCTGAGACAAAACTTAAACATTGATGACCATCTTGGATGAAGTCTGAACATTAAAGTCCTAAAGGAGATCATCGCCAGAATATTGTGATCAAATTCGGTTTACGTTTTTACGTTGTTCTAGTTGTATCGGAGTGGAAGATATGGTGCTATGTTAAACCATGCTGCCCACTTACAGGAATCTGGGATTAGGTAGTCGAGGTAGGTACAAAAAAATTTCTCCCAGGGTCCTATGTTAACTTATGTTCCCGAAGAGAAGCCATCGTGAAGGGAGGTACGAACATAAAAATCACAAAGTTTAAAAGAGACAACTCAAAGACTATTATATTCAAATTTTATCAAAATCATTCAAGAAGATCCTTGATGCATTTCCCATAGGTTCCTATGTTAAACTATGTTCCCTGCAGGCATGCAGCCATCTTGGAAGATGTAGGAACATAATCAAAGCATGGGTATTCCAGAAGTTCTGTAATTTTACTGTTTTGCTGAAATCTTGACATTTAATTTTTTCAAGAATTAAAATCCGAAATTTTTCTTCCCGGTTTAGGTTGTCTTTTCAGTTTTTATATGGGATGTTGGCAATTTATTAAAACTCTATTTATTTACATTTCATTGTCTTGCTCCTCTTTGTTGGTATATGTACATGTAAGTATTCCAAAGTACAAGCCCGAGTACAAGTGTAACACTCGGTGGCTTAATTCATGTTGATATTTCCAATTTTGTCACTTCCTCTGTCCTGGGACTAATATATTAGTCCCAGCTCTGTCAAGTCATCTAGTTCTTAAGTTTCATTATTTTTGCATATGATCAAATAACTCAATAACGAAGTCACTGTAAATTTACTATCTACATATGGGCATTTCGACAACTTATGTCTCATCAGTACAAGCTACTGAGAATGGTAGGTTGTGCTCAGCTACAAATAACAAAACACCGAAGTTACTGTGAATAATGTAAACAGAATTTCAGCATTTTGAGTCCGAAGTCGAGCACTACGTTTGTGTCCCTCTGTTTCTCTATGGCGAACAACGTCATTTCATCCTCCGTGCACTAAGGCAAAGGTTATGCCACACAACAGAAACACTGCGTGTATATATTTATCACTCTTGCTCAAAAAGTCCATCTCTTTTATCCATTTATTTTGGAATTTTGAATTGTATCTACCCTTTTCGCGGAGGCGACGCCCTTTTGTCGTTAATACACAGCTGATTCGTGTTCTCGCATAATCTCGTTAGGCGGGATGTGAATGGAACAGCCTTTGTTTACCTCGCAGGGTGTGATTGGAACAGCCAATATTTACTTCCGGTGTAACGGAAAAATATTTTTGAGAGAAAATTTTAATATCGGGAGCTTTCAGAGGCATATCGGTAGACGTGAGACCGGCTGCCGAAACCGGTAGCCTCACGGTGAGACCGGGAGGGTTAACAACTCTGTTACAACAGCGAAACTAGAAATTACTATGTGATCCATTCATAAAAACTGCGCGCCACAGGAAATTTTTATGAATGAACCGAATCGTGAATTTCGAAAGTCAGTTTAAGTGCTCTGAGATTAAAAAAGCATTAAAAAAATATTAAATAAATACAATAACACATAAAACGATGTAGTTGATCATGAAATGGACACTGTATCGCCACATGAATGGATTATTTTTTGTGCCTTCGTATGAATAACTGGTAAGCCATACGCGTTTTTAACGATAGTCTGGATCATTCCGATTCTTTTCATACAAAGTAGTCTCCTTAATGTAAGAGTCTGGTTGAAACAGACTTTTTCAAGATGGCTTTACCCGACAGCTAGAAGGCAGAGAACCTGCCTTAAAAATCACAAACTTTGAAGGGGCCATCAAAGGGCTATTATGCTTAAATTCAATCAAAATTGTTCAAGCAGTTTCAGAGGAGAAGGTTGTTGATTCATGCTTTTCCCATAGAACCCCATGCTAAACTATGTTCCCTGCTGGCAGACATCTAGGATGAGGTAGGGACATATAAATCAAAATCAAAAACTTTGAAAGGGACCACCAAAGAACTATTATGTTAAAATTCAATCCAAATATTGTTCAAGTGGTTTCAGAAGAAAATATCTTTAAATGCATTTCCAATAGGTGCAATGTTCCATTTATGGCCGCCATCTTGGAAAAGATGCGAACCTGTCTGAATTATATGTAGAAATTGTAGTCCTTGATAAGCTGAACACTGTCGCAATTTAAACCTTAATTCTATCTCAAAAAGTTTTTGAAATAAAAGTTGAAATGTATAAAAATTGTGAAAGTTCAAAGAAAAAGGGGCCATAACTCCTATAGGTGTCATCAGATTTGTTCAATACTAAATCTTGATATGCTGACAGTTTTTGTAATTAATCTTCACCTCTATCATTTTCAATACATTGGAAGTAAAATACCTAACAACAAAAATGAAATTTGATGGAGAAAGCAGGCAATAACTAATGCACCTGTTTTGTGATTTCCTTCAAAATTGCAGGATTATTATATTTTGCCTTTTTGAAGAATTTCACAATTTCAGATTTATAATACATTTGTATCTGTAAAGCTGTTCAAGCTATTTGCCAAAAACTGCAATTTACCACCATATTCTATACTTAGTAACGGCCACCATTTTGTTTGACCTGGGACATAGAAAATATAAAAGTCGAAACTAAATATCATATTGATGATCCATTTTCAGTTTGGTTCCGTTTTACCCTGTGGTTCCAGAGGAGAAGATTTCTTAAATTGAGATAATGACTGCATGTACTTTGATGATTTAGGTTGCAGTGAAAGATTGTAATTTCTCAATGAAATAAAATTGATAATTAACTGTAAAATTATATTTTCCATAATTTCATTTGTGAAGTGATGTCACAGTTAAGAAAACTTCTAAGCAGTTCAACATTACAAATGATTGAAAAATGCTAATTCACCCATGCACTGAGCACATTTGTGAACTAGATGTTGTCGGAAACAACAGCTATCCCCACACTCCCTGTTTGACACAGAAAACGGTTCTTATACACCCTGGGCATAATTTTTTTTATTATTTTTTAAATCTATCTATTGATAGTCATTATTGTTACTAAAAGAATTCTAGGATATATATGGTTGCTAAGTAGAATTCCAAAAAATAAGTGGTCTTTGAGACTTTCAGGAAATTTACCAAAATC
>MJUU01007457.1:60784-81027 GCA_002080025.1 Modiolus philippinarum | reverse complement strand
CAGGACAACACTTCAATCACACGTAATCACTCCTTATGTGCACACGTGGTTGGATCAGCTCCAAATTTGACCGCCATATTGGGTATGTGGATTTCAAGTGACAGATTGATTCTTGGACATATGGATCTCACCGATGTTCACAGTTTGCACTTGGACCAATGTTGACGTCCCGATGCAACCCGATTTGGAACACGATATGGACACTCCTATCACCAGCCGGGGAAACATTGATACAGACACATCGTCTTCAGCTGGACGACCGATCGTTTGACGACTTAGGAGCAACCCCGCCGGAGATAAACTTGGACACTCCAGTTGGCCTCTGTCGGGATAGTACCAGTCTTCCTTCGACCTGGACACCCCCAGTTGTTGACCATATCTTCAGTAGGGTGGTCCGGAGTAGCTGATCAACTATGGCCCTGAAAAGGAACTTTTGTTGATAGTCAAGAAAGAAGAATACCAACTTTAGTTGGGAAGAAAGTGGGTAGCCGCCGTCAAAACCCAATTACTACTACTCAGGAAAACATAATTTCCTTTGCAACAACGAAAGACCTTTTGGGTGACATCGTTTCTTACGCAGTAATCGTCACTAAATTGGTCTATAAATGATGTATGTTAAAAAATCTATCTGTTCATGCAATTTTGTCACGGCACATGCATTTTTACACCCGATAGCAATTGATTTTGACCAGTCAGTCAATTGAATAATTATTTCACGACAGTTAATTATTTAAGAANACTACTACTCCGGAAAACATAATTTTCTTTGCAACAACGAAAGACCTTTTGAGTGACATCGTTTCTTACGCAGTAATCGGGGTTACACTAAAGACCTGAACGCGGACCTGAAAAGACCTGAATAGACCTGAAAATATGTTAACCGGTTTACTGAAATAATCATAACTTTTTCATTTCTTGACGGATTTTTTTCATTTTAGATTTTATTTAAAGAACAAACAATATTCTTTTTGAATGTTAAAAAATCATTTTGAATTCACTTGATTTTGATGCCAAAACTCGGACCTGAACGGAGAAATGAAAAGACCTGAACGGAACTGATAATCGTCACGGTCTATAAATGATGTATGTTAAAAAATCTATCTGTTCATGCAATTTTGTCACGGCACATGCATTTTTACACCCGATAGCAATTGATTTTGACCAGTCAGTCAATTGAATAATTATTTCACGACAGTTAATTATTTAAGAAATTCTCGTATCAATCTTCTTGTGGACAAGTTTAATCATTTTTCCCTACAGAGCACAGGTCTGGTAATTGAATGACGTTTGAACCAAATATTGTATTCGTCTGTTTCTTTTTTTTAATCTTAGCATTTTTACAGTTGTTTACTTTCGTCGCAATGCTCTAATTTTGATCATAAAATGTTATAATCACAGAAGAGTTTTTCTAGAAGGGAGATAATTTTATACCACTAGATTTCCCGCTGTATTATTGACCTATCATTTACAGCAATCGAGGAACACATTTAACCATAAATAATTATCATGGTCATTAGACTGTGAAATCGAAGTCAAGGTCTAAAACCATTTGACAGACAGCCATGTATTAACCAAGACCAAACTACACTTTAAATATTTTTGTCTTCTGTGTAGAGATTTTTGTAAACGGTGATTGGTTCATACAATTCTTACAAACTTCAGTGTTTCCGCGCGAAAAATTATTGTACTGCTTTGTTGACGAGTATAACAACACAACCACGTGGGTTATTTGAGGCTTGTACAGGGTTACTTTCGTGCAACGTGTTTGCTGATTTTTTATTTAACACGCAGTCGTGCTGGAGTGTCATTATTTGTCATTTTTCGTGACATTGAAACAAAAAAGTGCATGGGCAAATTCTCGTTCGTTGTAAAACGACATTATATTTCTCGTGCGTTTTTGTGTAGCACCTTGTAGTGTTGAATCAATCTTTCTCTAATTCTTGTTCAAAATAAATACTTCCCAAATGATGTTAGATGAACTTAATAATCAACATGTTTAGACATTGATCTCACTTGCTGATTGGTTGTCTCGTGTCAGTTTCTAGAAATAGTGCAACCGGATGTTGATGAAATTAACACCTGCATCATTGTCTAGTGAATTGATTTTTACATTTTATGACTAAGATAACTGAATTTATTGATAATATGACTTTTTTTATCAAAAATATTACACTCAACACCCCTTTCAATGAAAGGCGCAATGATACACATAGCAACGATTATAGCAACAAAATGGCGGCATACTTGAGACTGTAGACTAAGGAGATCGCTTTACGTCAAATAAATTGAGTAGGAATTAGAGAAAAAATCTCTAACATTGTTTTCCGGTTTATTACGATAATTTCTCACATCTCGATAGTTAAATTTTCACATTTTAAAGTTCTCGGATAAACCTCGAACTTTAAAATGTGAAAATTTAACTATCTCAATGTGAGAAATATACGTAATAAACTGGAAACAATGTTAGAGACTATATTTACATAAAATCAATAAATGGCTATTTTTAGCACGCTTACATTTATACATGTGACACATTATATTGTGATATAATCTTTTTAATAGAACAAAATACTTGTGGAAACTGCACACAGAAGACAAAAAAATTATCATCGGCTAAAGAGCTAACATTGTTGTGAGTTAGGCTACAAGTATAGAGGGGGGCAGGACCTTTTTCGGGATGTCTGGATTGGATGTTTTTAAGCCCGAGATTTCGGGATTTTTATGATTTAAGCCCGGGATTTCGGGAAATTTATTCATCGGGAATCGGGATTTCATCAGTCTTTAAGTTTCTTTGTAGTTTGGGATTTCGGGATTTAGAAAAAATAAAATGTCAGGATTCCGGGAACAGACCCCCTCCTGCCCCCCCCCCCAGTATACGGTGCGGCTTCGCCTTACCGTATAATAGATTTCTACTTGCAGCCTAACTCACAATAATAGGTCTTTAGCCGATGATAATATATATTTGCCTACCACCTTAGTGACTTACAATAATTGCAAAACCACATGACAGACAGTCATGCACTACCAAAGATACAGTTATTGAGAAATTGATCTAATCACAAAAACGTTCTATGGTCACTGGACCATAAATAGAGGTCAAGGTACTGTTGCATAATACCACTTGACCAAATATGATGTTCAAGCATCAAACAGTCAAAGGGATCTCACTGGTTCATAAGTCCTATTGGACAGGACATATTGCCACATGACTCAATATGATGTTGTAGCATCAAAGGGGGTTTATGGTGCCATCACCATTATACTTTTCAAACATACGTCTCATTCGAGTCATAAAACACTGCATTTACAAATCCTTGTATGGAATATTTTTGAGGACACAGTGTAGAGATTTAAACAACGAAAATGTACGGAGTAAATGCAAAGGAGACAAAGTCTTGGGCAATTACATTGTAAAAGCAAGCAAAGGAACAACGCTTCTATTGTTGCTCTTCATCTTAAAGTGGCAATGATGATAAACAACCACAGGACACTCAAGGAGTCAATTGCAATAAAACTTGACAAAATAAAAAAGTGTGATGTGAGCACTATAAACAGGTGGTCAGATAAGTGATGTGAGTCTTCATAACACATTCCTGTGTAATCCAAAAGTGATAATTTTCTAAATGCTTGTAGACATTTACCTGTTGGGCAGTTTTTCAGTTAGGTTCTATACTATTTATCTTTGATTAAGTTCAATTATCTTGACCTTTTGACCCAAAGTAATTATTAAAAATATCCTGCAGAGCTCTATTGCAAGGTTAAATGACCTTAACATTGTGATCTGTGGGATGGAGCAACTGACATTTCTGAAGAGTTGTTCAATGAAAGTCTTTACATCATAAAGTTACTACATAGACATTAATGATCTTCATCTTTTTAAGCAAAGTTACTTTTGGAAATGCCCCGAGTTACTCATTTCGAGTCTTTGGAGCAGTTCAGTGACTCTGAACTTTTGACTTCAAAGTGACTGTTGGACAAAACATGTCTATCTGCAGAGTTTTAAGGGCTGGTTCTGTAACCTTCACAACAACCTTGACCACACTGATCAATGGATGTTCAGTCTAAAGTGTATTGGAATTCATTGATTTTAACCTTTAGAACAAGATAGTGTTTGTTGGGATTGCTTTAAATGTCTTTGAGAAAAGTTGCTTGGTCATCTATTTTATCATTTTGTTTTGGTTATGTCCAGCGACCTTGATCTTTTGACCCTAAATTTATGTATGATGATTCTCAGGGAAAAGGCTATTGACTGTAGATACCAAAGCGGATCTTGGATAAATTTTGCACTGTTCTTGAAATATATAAGTTAATTTCTGTAAGGAGAAATTTCACTGGATCCTGTATCTGGTTCAAGAACATGCTAATTGTGGAGTCTATTAAATTAATCCATTTCTTTATTCTGTACTGAGACTTTTTACATATTTGGAATTCACAATAAATTACGTTTACCTGAACTCTACAGGTAAATCTATGTGGGTTATGAATGACTTTTCTGACAATCCAGGTGTGAAATTATTAGTTTACAAATAAACAATTCACTACCATTGATGTAACCATGTAACCCGAGGCGACCCTGTCTATTTTTAACTCGAATTTCCCAGTAAAAAGGTTCAAAAATTTCTGTCTGCATTAAATGAAAACATTTATCAAAGCATTTTTATTAAAAACATACACAAGCAAAAAACTGAAAAAAAAACATTAAAATAGAATGAATTACATTGTCAACATTAAAAACATTACAAAACAAAAATTTTTGCTCCGTAACAAGAATCTATTTTGCTATATGTCACCAGGGACAATATAGACTAATCATATATGTATAGAGTCCCCGATGTTATTAACAAAGACAAACTACAATGTTTAGTACATAAATGGACAAATTGAAAGTATTGTTTTGGCTGACATTAATGAATGTATAAATGATGGCTGATTAAAGAATAACTTTATTTATTATTATCATACTAAATGTAGTACCCTAATGGAAATAATACAACACATCATATTAAGTATCCTTATACTTGTCAAATGTAAGACATTTTAATATTTTCTAAATCTTGGATCAATTGATTGAAGTATGATAATGTCAAAGTACAAGAATGCCTAGAATAAACTAATGAACCGATTGAACAAATTTTTCCCTACCGCATGCTTGTGACATGTATATCTTCTATCAGCTTCTGTGTTAAAGCAAACATATTGTCATGAAACATGAAAGGAAACAAACTAAATACAAGTACATATACAACGTTGCCCCCATTTTGCAATCATTTTTTACAAAGAAACTATCATTTATTCTATGTGGAAACATCAACAAATCAGTCACAACATAACGTCACTGACCCCATCAAGAAGGTCAAGCGGGGACACATATATTGAATCGACCCTAATCCATTCCACATATACAGATATATAAACTCCATAAGGAATGATACCGGGTGTATCAGCAGTGTAACATAACAACCAATCAGTAGATGGACTAAAAGAGTTTTAGTAGAATCTAAGATCTAAGATTTACTATAGAAGCCTTCAATGTTTTTATATTTTCTATTGAGATAAAATTTTTCATGGTACGATAGCTGCAGTTTTTATTCAGACAGCACCTAAAAACAACTGAAGTATATCTATGTGCTGAATAAACACTTCTTACAGGTAAATGGTGAAAAATCAGAACATTAGTTAGGATTAAAAGGTAAATATTTAGGAACTGGAGGTAAAAATATCAAAAATATAAAAAATATAGATACTGGTAAAATGCCAATGTCTGTTTATAGTTCTCTAGAATTGATCAGTTTATAATATAGAACATTTTGTATTAAGTATCGGTAAATATTAGAAAATGACCAATTAAAGAGTTTAGACAGGTCAATAATTAAGTATTTAAAAAGAGAAAATGTACTAACATTTTAAATTGATCTAAGAAGTAAATTTAAATAATACAACATATTTATATGCAAATATCATAGTATAAAAATTTTCCATTACTATAAATACAGGTACTACCTAGAAATGCATGAATATTGAACAATAACAAACAACGTCATATGTTTTTATTGTTGAAGAACAATAAAAACAGGAAACAGCCTCTTTACTTCTGTTTTTTTAGAAATAGTATTACATAAAAACATAATATAAAAGTGTGTATATAAAGCACAACCATACATATAAAAAAGTTTATAAAACTCATCACAACCAATATAAATATAAAGCCATCGCTAAAAAAATTTGCAGCACATAAAGGACTGGAAGTAATAGTTCCCTTAAACATGATCAAATGCTGAATTCCAAAATACTGTCAATCAAAAAGGATGACAGCTACATTGAATATGGAGGGACAAGTTGAAAGAAAAAGCCATACCTGTTAACCCTCCCCTTAAAGGGGAGACTCCCTCTTAGAGGCATAATCTCCCCTTTGAATGGATTTCCCACGAGGGAGATCAAAATCTCCCCTTACTGCTTTTTCTCCCGCTAAACCTCCCTCAGAGACAAAATGTGGTCATTTTTTAACAGTATTCCCAAATTTGTTTTGCTTTCTTGGCAAAATTATGAAATATGATACACAATTTTCAAATCATGATAGAATTTTGATTGTAGAAATTGATCTAACAGCTATATAAATGATTTCTTCCATTACATATTCTCTTTTCTTCATTTGCAAATTTTTATTGAAAAAAGGTCGTTATGTAAAATCTCCCCCTTAGATGGGCTGGTATGAGGGAGACCTCCCTCATAGCAGCTACCAAACAGGTATGAAAAAGCTAATTCCATTTTTGATGTGTGCGAGGTAGGGGGAAGGGTGAGGGGCTGAAAGAAACATACATCCTCCACTAATTTTTGTGTAAATTGACAAAACAGAAAATCATGGATTGCCACTACACTTATAATTTGCTTGCCACCTCCTCTTTTATCATTTTTTCAAAAAAAAAAAAGAAAACTCCTCACAGCTTCTGACTTTTGAAATGTTTCCTGTGATTTCTGTATTACTATGTAACTCCTTTGTAATTCTTGTAATTTCCAAGTTTACGTCCGAGTTCAGATCTCGGTCACTGTACATGGTAGGATCATCTAACCTTGCACATGCATGCATCTCTGATAGTAGGTCAGCATCCAGGTATAATTAGGTCACTTTGACCTACCTTTTCTGCTTGACTGACTTACATTCAAGTTTACGTCCGAGTTCAGATCTCAGTTACTATTTTTTATTTGTCATAGGTCACTTTAAAAAGCAAAAAATGGTCAATGTACGAAATTTCATCAGCTTCCAATTATATTTTCATTTATTTTAAGGCATATTAGCAGCTAATGGAAAATGAAGGAAAAACCCAGAGAACCATTTTCCGGCAAATTTAATGTCTTATATCTCAAAAATTTTTACATGGATTTTCAAAAATGTTTGCTTATGCTGTTCTATTAGTAAAGCTTTTCAAAACAAAAGACATGAATTTTCATTCTAATTACAAATTTTCTGACACTCGCACTCCCTTAAGAAAATATTTCAGGCAGTTCAAAAATTGACGAAAACAGTTAATCAATGACATTTTAAAGTCTAAAGGGAAATAACTCCTACAAAATTTGATAACTCATAACAAAACTCCAACTCAATCAGTAACTCATAAAGGCAAACTCACCTAACATTAAGTTTATGTTGAGTAAATATAATAAGTACATAAGACTGTTAAGTATAGAATTATAGGATAATGGAAGGACAGAAAGGGTAAATTTATAGCTTCCCAACTTTCTTGTCAGGAATTATAAGTAAAGTTCTCTGCAAATTGAAGATGAATCTTACTTACCCTATAAGAAGATTAAATGTATCCTGTACCAATCTTGTACTGACCTTTTTTATACTAAAGTTAGTATAGACTTATTTTTTAATGTGTCTAGTATATATATATCACAGGAAAAAATACTTCATTAAATTACATAATTCCTAGAAAAAAAATCAATGTTTTTAAAAAGTGGTTTGTTCTGAACTTTAAAAAACTTTAATTTCATGTTCAATTTTAACCATTTTTATCAGATATGTTTGATGAGAAGCAAAAACTTTTTTTGTTAAACCAGATAAAATCCAATGTTCAAATCAAATTGGAACCATATGGTTCATATACTAGTAAAAACATATCTAAACTGAAAATCTAAAAATATAGCAAGATCAAAAAAATATTAAATAGACAACAATAACGATAAAGACTAAAGTCAAGCCCCATATGATTAATGACTTCTTACATGAGAACATATTAAAGATCATCGATATATTCCAAGGCTGTGAGACATTCAGTCTTTTCTGAAGTGGAGTGAAGCAAAACAAGGGTAAAAGAGGTAGAATTTCTCACAAAAGTGGAAGATATCCCTATCTTTAATTTTGGTGACATGTTATGACCTATTTTTCCATAAAACACAATGACCAAACTGTCTGAAAGTAAACTTTCAATTCCTTGTAGAATTTTCAATTGTGACATCGAATCATTCATGGATTACAGCATCGTTGCAACGTAATGTGTTGTATAACAAATCACAATTTATGATTGGACATTTACCTGTGGAAGACAGCTTCACAAGACCCTTTTTTCCGTAAATGGATGTTTTCCATGTAAGACAGCCCAGAGAAGACAGGGTCGATTGAAGCTGTCTTACACAGGTAAATGTCCAATCCAACATTGCCAGTTGTTCAACATCACAATTGTTACCACCATAAACTCCATGGATGATTTGACGTCACAACTGAGAATTTAACAAGAAATGGCAAGTTATACTTTCCTTCAGTTTGTTCAGTGTATTTTTTACTAAAGAAATAGGTTCTGGCATTCAACCAACTTAAAGATTGGGAAATCTTCCACTTGTGTGAGAAATTCGACATCTTTTTCCCTTGTTTCACTCGGGAAAAGATGGAAGATATCCCTTATCTTTAATATGGTCTCATATAAGAACCTATTAGTCTTTTATGGGAGCGATTTAAGGTAGAGTTCATACAATGACATTATTGGACATTTTGTGAATTTAAGGCTTTTCTCTTTATTTCGCATTACCTATAATACATAAAACATTTCACAGTTTTGTGCATTAAAATATTAAAGTCATCACCATTATTAATTTCTATATTAAAGAGGACTACACCACAACCATAAGTCTTTGTAAATGAAGCACTAAAATAAGTCACAACCAACAACATAGGGAGGAATGTAATGAAATGGAATGTTTTTTAACAAGTATAACAATTATACTGATACAGTGAAAAATCATGAGATGATGAAATGAAAATTTGATTGGAGGATTTTAATGCCATTTTCTTTTACTATCAGCTATATCTTTTTAATAGCTGAGGAGGCCGTAGTAGCCATAGCAACAACAAAAGAACCTACAAATTCATGTAAACTTACAAGTTCAGTATACCATTTTTAAGTCTCCTAAACGAAGTTTGGGGAGAGTTATTGTTGTTACTCAGTTCTTATTATTTTTTTTTATAGTTTCTAAGGTTTATATAAGTGAAGAGAACAGACGTATACTCGGTAAGCCTGATCGTTATGCTACAATAATAAATGACAAAATTCTTAACATAATGTAATGAGTTCATATAGCTTACCGTCCCGGCTTACCGTATACTAAATATTAAAGCTTAAATTGTACAGCTATAAAACATATCTGACATAAAAACATTTAGGCCATTATAAAAAAATCCTATATTCAAATGCAACTTTTTCAAAATTTAGGGCAGAGGAATTATATATTTTTTATATCATTCATGGGGAAAAATGTTAAATGAGCAAAAAAATTTTAAAAATAAATTTTATGAAAGGGCCTTAAAAGATTAGGACAAGAGGATACAGTGGAACTCCCGAAAACCGGCCCCTCTAAATACCGGATCCTTCTATAAACCGAACGATATGTTTTGTTCCAGAATTTTTACCTATATAAATAAGTTATAATTTCCTCTGAAAACCGGCCCCGGAATTCCGAATTCCGGCCATGTAGATTGGTCCAAAACGTATATTTTCTTCTAAATTTCAACTCTGAAAACCAGACGAATTTGTTCGCGGACATGAAAATTGACCAAATTTATTCAACATGTCACATATCTCATGCAATCTTCATAATAAAAAACAGTATTTGAACAGATTACCCACTATATTGATTGAAATTTTAAAGAAGGCAGGAAAATCTACTCAAATAGTTAACTTTCAGCCTACACTGACCTTACAGATCATATGTTTCACTTCTGGTATTAGTGTTCGGATTGAATAGACCTGTTTTAGGAACCTCTGAAAACTGGAACCTCCTAAAACTGGCCGATTTCCTTGGTCCCGACAGAGGCTGGTTTTCGGAGGTTCCACTGTATTTTTATTATGGCCTTTTACTTTGAAAGCCTAAAAAACAATGAATATATGTAAGTTATGGGAATACTTAACTCACTTATTCCTTTACAAATATAATCATTTAACATTATAAAGAATATAGGCAAAACTTTTCATACATAAATACCCTACCACAATTTTAACAGAAAGCAAGGACCATTACATAACTCAACACAAAATGACTAGGTTTACATTACATATCAACACAACACATTGAGACCCCTAAAAATAAGATTGCTTATTAGGTTTGACAAAGATTTGTTTTATAATAGAACATGAGGCTGTCAGGAGCCATTATTACTCATATGGATCTAAGACGATACAGGTTTTAATTATTTTAATCTTGTCCATGATCATACTGCGCTTCACGTAATGAAAGTGTTCTCATATGATGCAATGTTAAACTATCTTCCCTGATGGCAGCCACTTTGGGAACTGCGGACCTAAAAAAAAAAGTCTTTTCGAAAAGCTACCACCTTAAGACTATTGTAAGTTTTGTTCCAATTGTTTTCCAATATGTAAAACTATGTTCCCCTGTTGGTGGCCATCTTGGATGAAGGGATAACCTGAAAAATACCTTTTTACAAGGGACCTCTGAGGGACAAATATGGCCATTTCAATAGATTTGGCCATATAATTTCAGAAGCAAATATTTGAAATGTTTCCATAGGGTCTACTGTTAAACTATGTTCTCTGTTGGTCAACAACTTGGATAAACTGCAAACATCAAAAACATCTTCTTTTGCAAGAGACCACCTAAAGATAATTGTGGCCAAGTTTGGTTCTAAATTGACTATTCAGTTTCTAAGGAGAAGATCTTAGAAAGTGTTCCCCACTGGCAGCCATTTTGGATAAAGTGCAAATCAAAAAGACATCTTTTTTTGCAGATGACTATCTAAAGACTCTTGTGGCCAAATTTGGGTTCAATTAGCTATGTAGTTTAAGAAGAGATCTTTGAATATGTTTTCAATACTGTTCAATGTTAAACCATATTAAAAACTGGCAGCCATCTTGCAAGAAAATCACATTTTTACATGGGACTACCCAAATACCACTGAGAACAAGTTTGGTTCCAATTGGCTGAGTAATTGCAGTGGAGGAGATCCCTATAGTTTCTAATGTTGAACTATGTTCCCTTCTGTTGGCCGTCTTAAAGATGTGCTGGCCTGAAAAANGATTATCTCCCCTTCCTGGTTTCTGACAATAATTATATTCCTTCATGCACATCTCCATATAGTGTTCTTACTTTGTGTAAAGTTTCATTAAATTCTTTCAAGTGGATTAAGAGGATTTGAGCTTACGAGGTAACCCATACATGGGGAATCAACGAAAAGTCAAAGTTCAATTATCTCCCCTTCCTGGTTTTGAACAATAATTATATTTCTTCATGCACATCTCCTAATAGTGTCCTTCCTTTGTGTAAAGTTTCATCAAAATCCTTCGAGTGGTTTAAGAGGAGTTGCGCTTACGAGGTAACCCATAAATAGGGAATCAACGAAAAGTCAAAGTCGGATTATCTCCCCTTCCTGGTTTCGGACAATATTTATATTCCTTCATGCACATCTCCATATAGTGTCCTTCCTTTGTGTAAAGTTTCATCAAAATCCTTCAAGTGGTTTAAGAGGAGTTGCGCTTACGAGAAGTGTGGACAGACGGACAGACGGACGGACAGACAGACAGGGTGATTCCTATATACCCCCCCAAACTTTGTTTGCGGGGGGTATAATTATGGCCAAGTTTGGTTCTAAATTGACTATTCAGTTTCTAAGGAGAAGATCTTAGAAAGTGTTCCCATAGGATCCAATATTAAACTATGTTCCCCACTGGCAGCCATTTTGGATAAAGTGCAAATCAAAAAGACATCTTTTTTTGCAGATGACTATCTAAAGACTCTTGTGGCCAAGTTTGGGTTCAATTAGCTATGTAGTTTAAGAAGAGATCTTTGAATATGTTTTCAATACTGTTCAATGTTAAACCATATTAAAAACTGGCAGCCATTGTGCAAGAAAATCACATTTTTACATGGGACTACCCAAATACCACTGAGAACAAGTTTGGTTCCAATTGGCTGAGTAATTGCAGTGGAGGAGATCCCTATAGTGTCTAATGTTGAACTATGTTCCCTTCTGTTGGCTGTCTTAAAGATGTGCTGACCTGAAAAACACCTTCTTTACAAACCACCATCTAAAAATAAATGTGAATAACTTTCTTTCCAATTGACCTAGCAGGATTACAGGAAAAGATTTTTAGATGTGTTTTCCCATAGGATCAAATGTCAAACTATGTTCTAGGCTGGTGGCCATCTTGGATAAAGAATGAACTTGTAAACAAATTTTTGCAGAGGATCAACTGTAGACTTTTTGTGGCTAAGAATGGTTCCAATTGGTCCAGTAGTTTCAGGGGAAAGGATATTTACACTGGATAAAGGATGTCAAATGATGCCAAAAGCTCTGTAGTATAACTGGAGACCACATAACAATGCAGGGTAACTTTTCACTAACCAAACAGTATCAATTTTTTTCCCTTTATCACTCTTAACTGTATATGATGTATTGCGAAATATTTGTTTGAATTTTATTGCTTTTTTCTTCTGTTAGCTCTACATGAACACTTTACCGTGTTAATGTTCACCTTTAGGGCTATTCCTAATATTATATGATAATATCCCTTTAAAGTAAAAGAATCAACTACAATGTATGCATATATTAACTTGTAACAAAGATAATAAAGGGCTACTCCAAGCGCAGCATGATACGACTGGAACATGTCGGCCAATAAAAATTTGAACAAGTGTAAGCTAAAATGAATGTGGACATAGTAAAGAGCTTGAAACAGTAATTAGTTGGATAAAATAAGGTCCTTCAAACAGTAATTAGTCGGACACTAACTAGGGAAAATAAAAATTAGCCTTTTGATACCTTGTAGATTGGAAACAGAGCTATGCAAAACTGAAAGCTTACGTCAAAAGAAATTCAAAGAAAAAATCCCATTGATATCCGAAGAAAAATAAATATTTTAGGTTATTTGCACAATTGCAACTTTGGCCCTGTTTGGCCCTTTATAGTGCTGAAACAGTAAAAGGTAAGTCAAATCTGTCAACATACCACTAAAACATTAGGATTATCAGAATCAGAAGAAAAAAAATCCTATCAAAATCTGATGAAGAATAAAGATTTCATATATTTATAAAAAAAAATTGCAATTTTGGCGCCTTTTACTCCACATAGCTGGGGTTTGTTAAGAGCTACTTCAAATCTGTTTGCATACTGCCAAAAGCTTACAACAAGAGGAATCCAAAGAAAAATATCCCACTGAAATCTGCTGAAAAATAAAAAGATTTCACATATATCGAAAAATCACAGATTTGGCCCCTTTGACCACTTTCAGCTCAGAAATGAAAAGAACTATGTCAAATCAGTTGACATACTAATTAGGCTTATATCAAGAGGAATCCAAAGACAACAATCCCATCCAAATCCAATGAAAATTAAAAATTTTAAGTAATCTGCAAATTTGCTATTTTGGCTCGCTTTGCCCTCATAACTCAGAAAGGAAACAGGATAACAAAAATCTAATGGTTATGTGCTATCTTAATTTTTCATAAGCATTGAAAAAAACTGCATCAAAATCTGACTTGACATTAAAAACAATAAAAATTTTGAGATTCAACCCGTTTTGGGCATCATTTATCTCATGAACAGTAAATGCTACATTAAAATCTACTGCATATATATTGGAAATTTCCTCAGGAGCACACTGAAAGAAACCCCATAAAAATCTGAAAATATGTGAAAATACCCAATTTCATCCCTTTCTGGACCCTTTTTCTAAAATGGGCAAGGCAAAAAAAACCTAAATTAAAACCTCGCCTTACTTGTGTCCCAAGAAACTTCATACTAAAATTTGATAATCTGTCCACTAATGCTGTCCACAGATGCCATTGCTGCCGACGCCAACACCATACCAATATACAGCAGCAAAATTTTGTTGCCGTATAAAAAATTAATAGTAAAAAAAAAGAAACATACATATCTGTATGTTTGCACAAAAAAATTATGCTTAATTCTACTAGATATAGTAACATTTTTTTTCAAATAAAGAAAATAATTTTGCTTAAATGAAATATATCCAGTAATGCAACATCACAACATTTACTCTGCCATATAACAGTCGTATTCATTACAAATACCCTGAAATTATTGTGCATACTTATTGACTAGAAAACAGTCAGTTAAAGCTTTATACCGGTTATCTTTAGTTGACCAATCAAACTGCCTACAGACAACCAGCTCATCCATGTCATTCATATCACATGGCACCACTCACATGATATAGTGTATCAGCTGATAAGAGTTAAAATTCGAAGACCACAAGATCGATCCTCATTTATATCCCATGTAAATATATTATAAGATCATATAATTGGCCATTTCTATGGCCATTTCATTATAATGTGTCAGTCCAAGATCCTAAATACCAAAATTTGAATAACCATGACTGGATTTGATAGAATTTCCAGTTTCATGACTCATTTATGACAGAATTTCAAGTCATATTACAGAATTTGATGTCACATGACACGATATATAGGACTGAATGCATATTTAAGTCACATGACACCATATTACCGATCCAAAGTCACATGACACAATATGAGAAAATTTGAAGTCACATGATGCTCTATGACAGATTCTGAAGTCACGTGACACCGTATGACAAAATTTTAAGTCACATGATGCTTATGACAGAATTTGAATTGTAGGCTTCACATTAGATACTTGTATCTGATGCCAATTATATCTACATATATAAGAAGATTATTTTAGCACTAGTTCACTGTACATGTTTCAATATTACTTCCACTCTGGGCCTTCTCTATCAGATCAAACTCATAATCTTCAGCAAGCATCATATCCTTTATACATCCTACAAATCCTGATGAAAATTTCAGCATGGAATTATGGGATACTTCAGGCATACCCCCTGTAATATCATACAAATAGAAAAATTCAATTTGAATATTCAGAATTGAGTAATATTACAATCATTTACTGTGAAAGTACTATTGTTCGTGGGGTTCCAATTTTCGTGGATTTCGTGGTTCGCTTAAACCACGAAATTAAGTTCCCAACGAAATGCATTTATTCCATAGAGTTTTAATGTATGGAATATGAAACCACGAATTTAAGTACCCACGAAATAGTGATATTTATGAAAAACACGAAAATTGATGTCCACGAATAAAAGTACTTCCACAGTATCTACATAGCTCAAAAACATTAAAACTAAAGAGACTGCGCTTAATGACACCATAAATAACAAGAGGCTCTGAGGACACCTGAATCATGGCTAAGCATTGCTCCAATAAATACTGATGTATTGGGAATCAAAGAATGATAATCATAAAGTTTGATTTCAATTGACAATTACCTATCTCCTAAAACACAAACAAACCATGTCAATTCAAAAGGACCCAATTTTTTAAGGAGTCATACAAAGATTATGGTGATACTTTCTGGTTCTGTAGTTTTGGACCATTACGAGATCTTTGCTTTGGTTCTAATAGTCACAGTGGTTTCAGGGAAGAAGATCTTTGAAAGTAATCCAATAGGGTCCAATGTTAATCTGTTTTCCCTACTGGTAGCTATCTCTTATTTGATGCAAATGTACAAGGCACTCAGCTGTTTTGAAAGGGAACCACCTAAGAACTTTTGAAACCAAGTCGGGTTCCAACTGACTCAGTGGTTTCTGATAACTAGATGTTAGGATGATTCAGTTTTCTTATGGGATCAAATGTTAAACAAAGTCTCATTGGCAGTCATCTTGGATAAGATGCTGACATAAGGAACATTCTCTCTAAGCACTGTCGGGATAAAGTTTGGAATCAATTAGCTGAGTGATTTCAGAAAAGAAGATCTTTGAATGTGTCTCCCTTAGAGTCCAATGTTAAACTATGTTCTCAGCTGGTGGCCATCTTGGATGAGATGCCAACATGACAGACAATATTTTAACAGGGACCATCCAAGGACGTATTGTGATCCAACCTGATGCAAATTGTCCCAAAAGAGTGTCATGCCATTTAATTCTTTTTGAAAACCATTTTGAGAATAGGTGTAGTTGAAAGTTGTAAGAATATGATACATTTTGTTATATTTTTAGTGACAAAATTATTCCATTACTCATTTTCAGGAAAAATACAAATATTCTGGAAAATATAAAACTTAGTAGTAAGTCTTCCATGGAAGACATGTGTCGCCTGTGTAATAACACAAAAAATTCCCTCAAACAGAAGTGGGCATGCAAGAGATCCCACACCCTCTTACACATTATAGGTGCCCATACTGATACTCCATGCCAAATTGCAGAAGGAAGGGATATGTGGTTTCTGAGAAAAATGTGACAGATATTTTCAAGATGCGAAAAATATTCTAAGTTCAGTTAAACAGGAAGTGGGCATGCCAAAGATTCAAAACTTTTTTACACTGTATAACTCCCCATACTGATACTCAGTGCTAAATTAAAGAAGGCTGGGATATGTGGTTCCAGAGTAAAATGTGACAGAAATTTTTTAACAAACACGACGTGAGCGAAGCGAACGATGGTTGGTACTTGTAAACACTTTTCGTCCTGAAGCGGAAGTGGAAGGAGCTAAAGCTGTATATGAGGTTTCGAAACTGAAATAGCATGTCACACCAGAACGGATATTAAATGATGAAATAAATAGTATTAACAATTTATCATTATGATTCGTGCCGAAGGCACGACCGTATCACTAAACAGAAAACTAGTATGTATTTTGCATTTTCAAACACGAGATCAAATGCGACAACACGTGATCACCCGAGACAGGCAGTTTCGTATGTGTAAATTAATTATTATGGAAGTTAAAATGTCGTGCCGAAGGCACAAATAATATGAATAAATTGATACATCTGTCGCGCTGAAGGCACGATCACTACCAACATAAATAAAAAATAAATAACAGAGAAAGTGTGGTTCCCCATGACAACGCATTCGTCATTTGGCAAACATCGGGTGTCCGTAGCAATGCATTTCCCCCAAGTATCTGAGTCGAAGGCACCACCACTAGGATAAGGATAAAACTGTCGTGCCGAAGGCACGAACATTGTGATTAATAGCAAACAATGAATAGTGTTGACGTGCAAAAGGCACATAATGATACAGCCTATGGCAACACACCCCCATCAAGTATCACGACATGAATGAAAACGGCTAGCACGGCTGTCATGACAGCATAAATAAAGATGACAGTAAATTGTTGACAAATGTTCATGCAATCATTTTTCAAAAATATGCCCATGTATTAACTCCAGTAAACTCACCGACAATGAAACTGCTATGAATGATATATGTCTTACCTTGAAGTTAGACATTGCTTTTCCTTGCCTTAGACCAAGGCTATTTTATAGCCTACTGGCGTGAATATTTTACTACAAACTTTCAAAATGAATATTGGCATTACGCTTTAAAACATAATAATGCTCAAATTAATTTGAAAATCGTCAATCTTCAAATGAAAACAACCAACCGTCAGCTACACCCCGGAAATATGTGTACTAAGGGCCGACAACTACAGATTGCAATGCATTCAGAGATAGCATAAACCGGTGAAATGTATATTTTGGGATCGTGAATTATAAAATAATTGAATTTGAATATTTTACTATGAATTGGAGAGAATATTTAGGAACTTGAGCGCACCTGTCAAGTCTCACAATTCCCTATTATCAATAAAATAATGTTTGATACAATGATGACCAATGATGTGAAAACATAAATATGGGGGAGGGGGCTCAAATAAAGTCAACTCCATTTAATTGCATACCTCTTAATAGAATATTTCTCTTAATTGCATACAATTCTGCTGCACAAAACCAGTTACTATATGCTTCTATATTATTCATTCCTTTTAATTGAATAGTTGAGAAATTCCTGTTAATTGAATAGTTTCATTTTCAAATCAAGACATGTTTTGTGAAATTTAACATTAAAAGTATATATTTTTAGCAAATTATTCTGAAAAACTAATTAAAATGAGATATCTAATTATGAAATGTCAAATCAATTAATAATTTTGTAAAAACGGACTGTAATCTATGTGTTTGTTTAATGATTAACTCATCATTTGACACTTTTCAAGTTAATTGACATGTTTTTACAGCAAGATTGAAAACTCCTCTTAATAGAATATTCCTGTTAATTGCATAATTTTTCCTGACAACTAAGGTATGCAATTAACAGGAATCCACTGTATAGATATTTCTACTGCTTTATATTTTTATTGAAGAACTTCAAGTTTCACATGTCTCAAATTAACCCCTTCTCGCAGCTCTGCTGCAATTTTCTTGTTGTGGCGGCTATCAGCAAAAATATTCTAAGTTCTGTCAAACAGGAAGTGGGCATGCAAGAGATCAGAAACTTTATTGCACGATATAGGTCCCCATACTAATACTCGATACTGAATTGCAGGAGGCTGGGATCTTTGGTTCCTGAGAAAAATGTGACAGAAATTTTCAAGACGCAAAAAATATTCTAAGTTCAGTCAATTCAAACAGGAAGTGGGCATGCGAGAGATCCAAAACTCTCTTACACAGTATAGGTCCCCATACTGATACTCCATGCCAAATTGCAGAAGGCGCGGATACATGATTCCTGAGAAAAATGTGACAGAAATTTTTGTGACGCCGACACAAGATGACGGATAGTGATCCCTATATGTCACCACTGCATGAACGCAGGTGACACATCCAGGGGAAGGACATTTAGGCCAGTTCTATAGAACTAATGAGTATGTCCACATTACAAATCTGATCAACTGATTTTACAAAGATAAAGCATTTATGCTGTTCCTATTCTTTCAATTTTCCAGTTCCAATCATGCCTTATCATGATCTATTTCATTCCTAATCTCATTTCCCTGGCTACCTCAATTCATGAACTAGCTTTGGCCTTGAATTCATATGTTATTTGTAAACAAAATTGACAAAATTGGGACATAAGACGAGAAGTTCTTGAATACCTTACTATGTAATTTCAAAGCCAAATAAATTATCAGAAAACTAAAATTTGAATAGAATATCATTTCAAAAGTCAATCAAACTAGAGGCTCAGGGACTGAGCCTGAATCGCTCACCTGACAAAATGCTTCTAATATAAGCCATGTCTATGCTAATGACCTAAATTATTTTTCCCCTAGGGTATGATAACGAATGTAAAGCTATATTTCAATACATAGTCCAATTCAGTTTGGTTAAATTTGCTTCAATAATTTCATAGAAGATGACGAAAATGATCAATTTCTCAAAGGGTTAAATCTTTATCTGGCGGTATGATGTTTTTTGTCTGATCATAATGAAATGAGAAATCTTTGTAAAGGTGCTTCCATATGTCATCCCAGTAAAGTTTGGTTGAATTTGCTTCAGTGGTTTCTGAGGAGAAGATGAAAATGTGATTTTTCCCATAGGGTCCAATGTTGAACTGGCAGCCATGTCTTTTGTCAGATCAAAGGAAATGAGCTATCTTAACAAGATGGGAGCAGTCCGAAAAGACAGCTAATCCCCTCGCCTGTAGCAATTCAATTTCAAAATTCAGTTAAAGTTGCAAAATATTAATTCTCAAAAGCAGCATCACCTAAGATGAATGATGGAGTATCTCTCAGATGTGAACCTTAACACAGACTATAACCTGAGTCATTGAAGTGTAAAATGTAGGTCAGAGTGACCCATTTATCATCTGAAGCAGCATCATTCTCCAAGATGCATCCACTGACCCAAGATGATTGATGTACCTCATGTAGCACAAACTTAAACCTGAGTCATTGAAGCATAAAATGTAGGTCAGAGTGACCCAATTATTATCTGAAGCAGCATCACTCTC
>MJUU01007457.1:10348-44640 GCA_002080025.1 Modiolus philippinarum | reverse complement strand
TCGGAACGAAATGAGCAATCATTGTTAAGGACCTTTAGTACAACATACCTGTAAAGTTTGGTTGAATTTGCTTCAGTGGTTTCAGAGCAGAAGATGAAAATGTGATTTTTCCCATAGGGTCCAATGTTAAACCTAAGTTCCGCGCTGGCGGCCATGTTTTTTGTCGGATCGGAACGAAATGAGCAATCTTTGTAAAGGACCTTCCATACATGGTTCCTGTAAAGTTTGGTTGAATTTGCTTCAGTGGTTTCAGAGGAGAAGATGAATATGTGAAAAGTTTAACGGACGGACGGACGGACGACGGACGCCGGACGACGGACGCCGGACAATGGACGACGGACGGACGGCGGACGACGGACGCCAAGTGATGGCAATAGCTCACCCTGACCCTTTGGGTCAGGTGAGCTAATGAAAGGATATGGAGTGAATGTACATGTGACAAAAACGCACACGATACATAGAAAACTCCAGTTTATCAAGGACAGGGCTTTTATGTGTAAATTTAAAATGTGTAAATCTAAAATGGTCACAACATGGCTGCTGTTACATAATCTTGTCAGAAATCTAAAATGGTCACAACAGGGGAGTACATATTCCAGTCCTAAGTTTGGTTGCATTTGGCCTAGCCATTTCAAAGGAGAAGTTTTTTGTAAATTGTTGACAGATGGATGGATGACAGATGATGGAAGCAAAGTGATGGCAAAAGCTCTATTGGCCCTTTAGGCCGGGTCACAGTGCTAAAAAAAAGCCATTCTGTTATTGTTTTGTTCACTGAAGATGAATTGAGATTTTACTTCATGTACATTAGCTCCATATGTCCCTTCACTTACACATAACTCAACTTTCAGGCCATTTAGGGATTAAGTATTGCAAGGTTTTTGAAATTTTGATAAGGTAGACATTGTTTTCAAAACATTTTACATTTTTAAAATGGTGGGAAAATGCTCTCTCAGCCTTTTACCTTAGTATAACTTGAAGACATTATTGGTTTATTTTGAGATGGAAGGAAAATCTATAATCTTATGAAATCTTGCTTACTGACCTTAAATGAACAGATTTAGCCTTTGATGAATAGAAAATTATGGAGCAAAAATCATTACATGGGAATTATGGATAAAACCCAAGAAATCTGAATAACTTAAAATTCGAATTTCAGTTTTTAGATGAATTTGTTCCTTTAAAAGATTCTTTCCCTTTATAACATCAGATTTTTTTATTCAAATTACGTCTTTCTTCATAGGTAAAATTATTATTATGTAACATTTTGTACTTTTGTCAAAAGGACGATTTATTATCTGGGTGAAGAATTACGTAACATTCCAGGAAGAAGTAGGTGTGAGTTCTGTGGTGTACTGATCATTATGATATTCTAAACAAAATGTTGTAAATTATATCAATTTTAAATCATTCTTTTTGTCCTTTATATGTTTTGTCTCTTGTGCACATACCAAAGTTTGGGTTTAGAGAAATAATGCACTTCATCTAATCATTGATATACTAATTTAACTGTATTTAAACAGGGGGCCATTTAGGGCTTGCTATATGGTGCGAGGTTCCTCACTGTGTTGAAGACCGTACCGTGACCCCTAGATGCTTTTAATGTTTTGGTTCATTTTAACCTGGAGATGGGATGTTGTCTCCTTGACATTTACCCCATTTCCTTTCTTTTTCATATTAATGTACCATTATGGTATATTTTATAAGTTTTCCATTTTTTTGGAAAGATTTCACATCAATATTAGTAAACTGACTGCATTAACATCTAATTGATAAAAATATCATACAATTAGGATAATATCTTCTTTCGTAACTGAAGCCTGACATATAGACACCTGAATATAGGAACAGTCATTCTAAAGACATAAAGACACAGGAGTAACATAAGAAAGATACAAAGCCCTGAACAGATACTGTACATTAAACTTCAAACAGACCAAAGTTTTTTTTCTTTACTTATGATAGTCATAGTGCACTATATACTTTCAATCTGTTACATTCATATATATTGTCCAGTAGATATCCATTGATAAAATTCACTTCAAGAAAAGTCAAGAGAGTGGTAAAATATTTAAGTCATTATAGTACAGCTATTCCAGAACTACAGAATGTGTCTATAAGGCACAGATGCCCCACCAATAGATTTTTCACAACAGATAACCTAAGTCAATTGGAATAAAATTAGTTCCCTGTCACTTTATTGAGATGGAATCAGAAAAGGCTGTAAAAATGATTATTTAATGAATATTACAGATAATTTTTCAATAACATTGGTTGAGTATTGGATCTTAACAAAACTATCCCAACTAAAGTTCATGAAGCATAAAATATAGGTCAGGCTATCAAATTATATATGAATTATGTAGCACTATAACCACAGTGATTAATTTGATTAAAAATGTATAGTAGATAAAAAGTCATTCAAACGTAAAATGTCAAAAATGTCATGGATACCCAATTGCTTGTGATATATGGGTAGTTCTCTTTTAGATGAATGTTGTAGTGAAATATCATGATGCTACATATATATAACTTTATTCTCATAAAACCATACAACAATGGTACAGAGAAATACATATAAATAATATTACAATATTACAACAGAGTAAATAATATACGAAGGATCACAGATGTATAATGACTATATACATCTGTGTATTTAGACAAATATAAATAGAAAACAGACATAAGTTACCCTAGGGAGATACCCGTTCATTAATTATTTTAATTTGTTAAGAGTTGTAGTATTTCTGCTACTCATCAGATCATGAAATTTTATAATATTCAGTCTGTTATAAAAAAGGCATGAAATTAATTTTTTCCTTTCATCAGAAAGTACCGAACAGGTCAAAATATAATGGAATTCATCGCCAATTTCGTTTGAATCACATAACCTACATTTTCTTTTTTCTCTCTGAATATTTTGCCACCGACCCGTTTCAATTGGAAGTCTATGGTTTGAAAGTCTAAATTTACAAAATAAATATATATTTTTGTCATCCAAAATTTTAAAATAATTTTCATATTCTAAAGAATCTTTATATATTCGATAATTCAAAGCTTTCGGAGAATCCTGCATAATCAAGAACCAGTTTTGTTTGTGTTGGTCTATAAGGTTTTGTTTTACTGTATGAAACAACCACGTATTGCTTATAAAATATTGGTTTGTCCAAACATGTGATAATCCAGTATTGTCTAAAATTTGTTTAACGTTTTTTATCCAAGGAATATTTACATCATGTTTATTAAAACCATACCTATACAGGATTGCAGGAAGTTTTTCTTCTTTCCCAGTTAATAATTTTGTCCAATAATTTAGACATCGAAGTTTTATACAAATATCTAAAGGGTATCGCCCAAGCTCTCCGTATATCATAAAATCTGGAGTGCTCTTTTTAATTTTGAGTAGCATCTTACAAAATTTCAGATGTACTTTTTCTATAACAGAGTTGTTGCCAAAACCCCATACTTCGCACCAATACAGAAGCATAGGTTTGATAACTTTATCAAATAAATCTAATTGGCAATCGATAGACAAATTGTGTAATCTCCCTTTTCTCAAAATATCATACATGGCGCGTGATGCCTTTTCAACTTGTATTTTTTTGGCTTTAGAAAAACTTCCTATTCTAGAGAACAATACACCTAAATACGTAAATTCATTTACAATATCTAATTCAATATCGTTATATTTAAAACTAATATTTTCTGGCAGTCGACCACCATGCTACAATACATACAAGTTGAGAAATAGTCTTAACTGCAAAACTTAACCAAAGTCACTGAAGCATAAAATGTAGGTCAAAGCTGCCTAATTGTCAATGATTTGGGTAGTACTCATCAAGGCAATTAATTTGATGAAACATCATTGTCTTATAACGTGTAGTTGTTGAGAAATGAACTTAAATGCAAAACTTAACCAAAGTCACTGAAACGTAAAATGAAGGACAAAGCCACCTTATTGTCAATGATTTGGGTAGTACTCAAATCAAGGAAATTAATTTGATGAAACATCATTGTCTTATAATGTGTAGTTGTTGAGAAATAGACTTAAACACAAAACTTAACCAGAGTCACTCAAGCATGAAATGTAGGTCAAAGAGTCAAACTACCTAGTGAACTATGTAGTACTATCAAAGATCTACCTACTGACCTATTATCATTGTTCTACCTCTTACAGTTTCTGAGAAATGTACTTACCTGTAAATGCAAAACTAACCGCATGTACTGACGGACGGAAGGACGGACAAGGGTAATACTATATGCCCATTCCACAATCATGGGAAGGGCATATTTTTTGTTCCATCTGATTAGTTTTTTTGGATCTCCTGTAGTTGGCGATCACAATTCTGGAATACCAGAATTGTTAACAATTCTGGAACAAAACTTTGTTCCAGAATTGTAAATTTCTTATTAAAAAGTTATACAGTTGAACTTAAGTCTCTCAAACTTTGTTAGCTCAAACACCACCAATATATTGAACTGTATTTAAAGTCTGATCTTGTTTATCTTTATTTCTTTGTTCCACTTTTTTGACAAAAATGTACTTGCTTATGACCACTTTCAACACCAGTTTTGAAGCTGATACATAGTTTTGTAAATGGCGGTCAACAACAATTTTTAAAACCATATTTTTAAGTTACCACATCAATATTTATTTGGAAACCAAATTTCATTGAAATAGGAAAATGTTGAATTTTCCCGCCTTTTTGGTGGCCATTTTGAAAATGGTGGTCAACAAACAATTTTCAACACGACTTTTGAAGTCGCATATCCACCAAATTTCATTGAAATCAGACAATGTTGAATTTTCCCGCCTTTTTTGGCAGCCAATTTAAAATGGCGGTCAGCGAACAATTCTTAATATCAGTTTTGAATTTGCAACATCAATACCCATTTGGAAACCAAATTCCATTGAAATTGGATAATGTTAAATTTTCCCGCCTTTCTTGGCCGCCATTTTGAAAATGGCAGTCAACAAACAATTTTCAGCATCTCTTTTGAAGTCGCAACATCAATATCCACTTGGAAATCAAATTTCATTGAAATCAGACAATGCTGAATTTTCCCGCCTTTTGTGGAAGCCATTTTGAAAATGGCGGTCAAGGAACAACTTTTTACATTGGTTTGAATTTGCAACATCAAAACCTATTTGGAAACCAAATTCCATTAAAATTGGACAATGTTGAATTTTCCCGCCTTTTTTGGCGGCCATTTTGAAAAATGGCGGTCAACGAACAACTTTTTACATTGGTTTGAAGTCGCAACATCAATATCCACTTGGAAACCAAATTTCATTGAAATCGGACAATGTTGAATTTTCCCGCCTTTTTTTGAAGCCATTTTGAAAATGGTGCATGGTCAACAAACAACTTTCAGCATCTGTTTTGAAGTTGCAACATCAATATCCACTTGGAAATCAAATTTCATTGAAATCGGACAAGTTGAATTTTCCGCAGCCTTTTGTGAAAGCCATTTTGAAAATGGCGGTCAACGAACAACTTTTTACATTGGTTTGAATTTGCAACATCAAAACCTATTTGGAAACCAAATTCCATTGAAATTGGACAATGTTGAATTTTCCCGCCTTTTTTGGTGGCCATTTTGAAAATGGCGGTCAACGAACGATTTTCAGTATCTGTTTTGAAGTCGCAACATCAATATCCACTTGGAAACCAAATTTCATTGAAATCGGACAATATTGAATTTTCCTAGTGGTTCTTAAGATTGGTTGAATATTTCCTGTCATGATGTTTGTATTGCAGGAATCATTCATGGAATTAAGGTCGTTGAATTTTTTCGATTTGCCCTGACTGAGTAAGGCGTAGATGTCGGAATTCAACGAACGGATATATAGAACAATACTTTCTGCGATGGCATGATGGCAAGCAGAAAAGAGTTTCCTTTTGAAAGATAGCTTCTCTTGACACAGTAATTCTAATTTTAATTGAATGGCTTCGATAGTAAGTCGTACCAAAGACTTGGAATGTTTATGATTGATATTATTGAGTTTGGAAGTAAATGAGGTGCTGTTTTGGATGACATGCATGGGATGAAAAACATGTCTAGACATGTCACGTTTGGCCCCTTCTTTTTACTTTTTAAGCTTTTTATGGTGTTTTATCTCGACATATTTTTACCTTTTAATCGTGGCTCACCACAACTATATTTTTAATTTTTCGTACTACTTGTAGCCATTGCGCAACACTTTGTTTTATTATCATGTTGAATTTTCCCGCCTGTTTTGGAAGCCATTTTGAAAATGGTGGTCAATGAACAATTTTCAACACCTGTTTTGAAGTGGCAACATCAATATCTATTTGGAAACCAAATTTTATTGAAATCGGACAATGTTGACTTTTCCCGCCTTTTTTTGGTGGACATTTTGAAAATGGCGGTCAACGAACAATTTTATACACCAGTTTACAAGTTGCCATAGTAGGGCAAACATTTTAATCAATTTAAACTTAACCTTCATCTTCTCTAGTTATGGATATAAAAGACGACAAAATATGAAAATTTGAAAATTCCACGAAAAAGGGCAACAACACCTACAAAGATTTTTGGATTTTCTTCAAAATTTCAGGGTGGGTAGATCTTGATATGCTGAACCTTTTTGCAATTTACACTTGACCTCTATCTGTTACACTTTAAAAAAAAAAAAAAAATATATTAAAATTCAGAAAATTTTACAGGGCGGGTAGATCTTAACATGCTGATTATTTTCACTACCAATCAGATTTTTGATATCTGAAACGGTTTTCGAGTTATTTGCAAAAAATGCAATTTACTCCTTTGTTCTATTTTTAGTAACAGCAGCCATGTTGCTCAGTTTCAGACTAATCGAATACAATTTTGAAACTGTTTACCCTGGTGATGATTCAGGTCAAGTTTGGTAACAATTGGCCCAGTGGCTTCTGAGGATTTTTTAAAAGATTTTTTAAATTGATGACAAAAGGTATCAAATTTCTTAAATTTGGATTTTTTAAAAGATTTTTAAATTAATGACAAAAGGTATCAAATTTCTTAAATTTGACCAATAAAGGGCAAAAACTCCTATATGGGTAGTCAGATTTTCTTCAAAATTTCAAGGTGGGTAGATCTGGATATGCTGAACATTTTTGCAATTTAAAGTTGACCTCTACCTGTTATAGTTTTTGCGATAAAAAATAAAGAATATCAAAATTCTGAAATTTTCATGGAAAAAGGGCAATAACTCAAAGACAGGTTTTCTGATTTTCTTCAAAATTGCAGGGTAGGTAGATCTTGTCATGCTGATCACTTTTACCTCTGTCAGATTTTTGATATCTGTAATGGTTTTTAAGTTATTTGCCAAAAACAGCAATTTACCCCTATGTGCTATTTTTAGTAACGGCAGCCATGTTGTTTGGTCCTCGGACTAATCGAACATAATTTTGAATCTAGATACCCTGGTGATGATTCAGGCCAAGTTTGGTTAAAATTGGCCTAGAGGTTTCAGAGGAGAAGATTTTTGAAATAGTTTACGACGGACGGACGGACGGAAGGACGGCGACGGACGCCAAGTGATGGCAATAGCTCTCATGGCCTTTTAGGCCAGGTGAGCTAAAAAGCACTTGTTCAAAATAGGTATCGCAACTTCTGAACTTTGTGATGAATGTCTACAAGTAGAGTCAGTACAATATGGAAGCCGGATGTGGCAATTTTCGCGTTTTCATGCTATTATTCAACAACGGGAAAACGCTAAATCAAGAAAGCGAAAATGCAAAAACAGGAAAAGTCGAAAACACGAAAACACGAGAACGAAAACGCGAAATCCCTGACACGAAAACATGAAGATGAAAACACAAAAACACCAAATTAAACAGATCTGGCCTTTTCGCGGTAAACATCTCGCGTTTTCATGGGTAAAATCTCGCGTTTTCGTGTTTTCGCCTTTTCGTGGTTTTGCCTTTTAGCGTTTTTGCCTTTTCGCGTTTTCGTGTTTTCACCTTTTCACATTTTCGTCTCGGAAGTTTAAATCTCACTCATGCGTCATTAATATATAAAAATGTGGTCGTCTCAAAATATTATATTGATAGCTTTAGTTAAAAAACTATGTGATTTTTTGTATATATCATTTAACTACATCATGGGCCAGAGCAATTTCACTACTTAGATCGTGATTGGTTTAAACATTTTTATTCAATAAACAGGGAGGATAGGAGAGGGTCTCATACCACATTCTCGTGAAAATAAATGTAGAATCCCGAATTCCGGGTAAAATAATTGGTCAATCCCGTTTTCCCTCTAAAAGATCATGTAACTGGAAAATTTATCCTAGGCAAATGGAGAACTTCTGTAAAGTAACACCTTATCATCAATATAGAGGATTCAGCCATATCTATTAGAAAACAAAAAGTTCCATTGTCTGTTAGCTTTTTACATTTTCATCTTCTCGTTTGAAAACCATGAAACTTATTTAACCAAACTTAACGCCAACTACAGGAGATCCGTTTTTTTTGTCAGGAAAATGAAAAGTATAAGCCAAAGGTATGTTATTTTGTACTACATCAGTCTGACTATTGTATTTTAATTTAAAAGTACAAGACAGACTTCTGACTAAGATACTTCACATTATAAGTACATGGGACAGTGACCACAATTTGATAAATTATATCATTGTTCCTACATAGATTGTGCTTACTCTTAATATTCTATAAATATTCTTATCTTATTCAGTCAATAAACACCTCCTTTCTGTTTAAGTACATGTAGACAGGACACAACACCTATATATCTAAGTACAATGTTTATTTTCAAAAAATAGAAATCCAGTGATTATTAGCAGGTTTTCGGAAATTATAAGTTTCACAAAATTCAGACTCATCAGAGAACTCAAGTATTTATACTCTATATAAACAAAATTTCTATTTACATTAAAGTGCACAGGTTTATGGACACTGGACAGTCATTTTTCCTTGTTTAACATTATACATTATTCTATTGACCATTCAGTCAATACCTTATTGACAGGCAACAAAATAAAGACCATTTTATATACTGTCTAGTATTCCTAACAGCTAAGAAATTCTATACTGTGTTTATTTACACTTATACCAAACTGGTAACAGAATAGCTACCAAACAGATATATCTTACAGTTTGATAACTCATTTGAGGCTTAAAAATGTAGCATTTTGTAATATGAAAGCCACATCTCTTACCATTCAAAAGATATATATCCAATGTTTAAAGCATATCAATTTTTTCCCCAAGGCCACCATATGGACCCAAATCAGTATGTATTCCTCAAGACGTCTCTGCATGTCAAATATCAAGTGTCTAGGGCCACTGGTACAGGCTGTACTAACTACTTGCAAAAAACTTAACTGGATTATTCATACATGACTAAGGGGCAAGGGCAAATATCTATGTGTGGAATCGTTATGTTCTCCTCAAGATTCAATTGCATGTCAAATATCAAGTGGCTAGGACTACTGGTACAGGTTGAACTAACTACTAGTGGTGTTCCGATGATCGGAAAATGTCTCAAATCGGTCGGTTGGCTATCCAGATGTGATTAATCGATTGAGATTTTCTTCAATCGATTGATAATCAGTTAACTAAAAGTACATGTGACCTTTAGGAAAAAAAATAGGAAGGCCATGAAAATTGAATACATTTGTAAACTTGCCCTCCGTGATCAGTTTCAGCTCAGCTTGCTAAATCCAGGATATACTTTTGTCATCACTTTGCATCTGTCATCGGTCTGTCATTCCCTAGTCTTTCCATCATCTGTCATTGTCCTTCTTCTTTGTCTGTCCATCATGAACATCTTAATTTTAAAGATTTTCTCCTCTGAAACTACTGGGCGATTTGGAACAATGAACTTAGTTACAACAGTCCTTGGGTGGTCCCTATACAAAACATTGTTTTTGGGGTTCAAAGATGCCACTAGAAGGAAACATAATTTAACTTTGGAGCCTATGGGACGCATATATAAAGATCTTCTTCTCACAAACTGCTTGCCCAAATGGAACTAAAATAAGTTACAGTAATCCTTGGGTTATCCCCTGTATAAAAAATTCTATACCAGAAACAAGATGGCCACCAGCAGGGAGCATAGTTTAACATCAGACCTTATGGGAACATATTTTTAAATCCTTTTCTCTGAAACTATCAGTTCTATTGCAACAAAACTTGTTCACAATGCACCTCAGATAGACTCATTTTATAATATGTCCAGCAAGTTTTGATTCTATCAAAATGGCTGCCAGTGAATCATAGTTTAACATTGGATTCTATTGGTACAATTTCAAAGATCTTCCCAATTGAAAAACTAATAGGCCAGTTGGAACCAAACTTAGTCAAAACAGTCTTCAGGTAGTCCATAGGTTTATGGGGAAAATCAGTGGTTATCTAAATTAAAGCAAAGGAACTAATGCTTTATTGTGTACATTTGTATGTACAAATTTCACATTTACAAACCAAACCATTTAGAATATATGAATATATTTATTAGTTCCAATGAAAAGCAAGCACTTCATACTATAGACATATATTTAAAAGTCCTAAAGCAAAATTAAAGGAAGAATTGCAGGATAACAGATTATGACTGATAATCGGTCGGTTAAGCCTAACCGGTGACGATAGGTAATCGGTTGGTATTTTCATCCGATTGAACACCACTACTAACTACTTGCTAAAAACTTAACGTGATCTTTCATGCATGATTAAGGCTAGGACTTATGGTACAGGCTGTACAAACTGCTTGCTAAAAACTTAAAGTAATCGTTTGTCCATGACTAAGGGGTCAGGGTCACCTCTGAGCATAGAATCGGTATGTACTCCTCAAGATGCAATCACATGTCAAATATCAAGTTGCTAGGACTACTGGTACAGACTGTACTACTGTTGACATGGTCACAGCTGTTGCCATCACCGGTATCGCTGCTGCTGCTACCCCTGGAAACACTTTCCCAAAGTCTCATCTTTCACGACTTTTGTCATGGGCAAGAAAAAATATGTCATTATGCCAAAGTCAAATTCATGAGGTCAAGTATTCTTGTATTATTTTTAAAGATCTTGCCACAAGGAATACACATGCAAAACGATGACCTATCACTTACCATTCAAAAGATACAACTGTGTAAGCAATGTTAAAATTTTCTTGAAATTTTTGTCATGTACCAAGGTCTAGGTCATGATGTCAAAAATGTATCATTATGCCAATATTTTGGTATACTTTTAAAGGTCTTACCACAAGGAAAACAAACCCAAAATATGAAAGCATCATCACCTACCATTCAACAGATATACCCAATGTTTATTTTTTTGTGGATACCGGTGAATTGACAGACAAACAGACAGACAGACGGAGAGACCAAAAACTATATGCCCCCACGAATCTTCAGTTCAAAGGGGTATAAAAATGCAGTCCTATAAAACATAATACAGTGCTCCCTTTTAATCGCCTCTCTTCAAGGCAGTCCCTCACTTATCGCCATCCATTTTCATTGCACATAATTTTGAAAGTTACATAGTTACTTTGCATTTTATCATTTACTTAATCTGCAAGCTCATATATTGCCTAAAATTTGGTGTGTCCAAGATGTGGTAATATAACAAGAATGCACTGTACATCAATATCTAGAACTGCAGTAAGATATTGTAGTAAGTGTAACCAAAATAATGCAGGAGGGGAGTTAACCCAGATTTAAATCACAATACTACAGATCTCTATATTCAGTTGAGACATATTTTAGAACAAGTATAAATTTACCAAAATAGCTTGTCTGGAGTCAGTTTTCTTTTACTTAGACAATAAATATAAGTACACATTGTGCTGGTATATTTTGTGTCATGATTTACCAGAAGTTCCGAACTTACATATTCGGAACGTTAACCAAATAATGATCACAGAGTATGTTATATGTCATGTTTATATCTATCTTTTTGAATAAAATATTGTTTGTACTATTCCGGTTCTCCTGATATGTAGGATTTTTTTTGCCTTTTATTTGGATAGATTCAGTCTAAGAGCTTTCTTTAACGTGTTAATGTGAAAAATAATTATCTCTTTGTCAACAACAATCTATTATCATTATGGTGTTATCGTGGAAAAATCAATACTGAACATCTCGATTGTAAGTGTTAATTTATCAATATGCAATGATAATGTCGTAACCTTGTGTTAATCAAATGAACATGTTGCAATTCATTGACCGTCATGCAATGCAATAATGGATGCTTCAACGGATTTCATTTTTGTCTCGCTCGCGATGAAAGTCGCGAAAGCAAGACATAGCGATCTAAATGTCTGTCGTCGTCAGCGTCAACATTTATTTGAACCCTGTGATTTAAGTTTTCTAAACACCAGTATCTTTATCAAATCTTTATGGAATCATTTGAAATTTGGACAGAAGCAAGAAAATGGTCAGAAAATTATCTTTAGCTGAAAAATGTCCAATTTCTTTTTTTAGTTTTTCAGTATTTTTTCCGTATTTGGACTTAGCTTTTTGCGCAGGAAAATTTATTTTAACCCTGTGGTCAAAGTTTTTTGGAAGTCAAATAAAGTTATTAAATCTTATTGGAATTTCACAACTAGGGGTTCAGATACTGAGCCTGTATCGCTCACCTCACAAAGATGCTTTTAAGCCTTGCCTATGCTGATCAGGACCAAAAATGTTTTCCTATAGGGTCTAATGTTAAGCTATGTTCTCTACTCACATCCATGTTTTTGTTAGATTCAATTGAAATAAGTATTCTTTGTTAATATCTTTCCAATCATTACTCCAATACAGTTAAGTTAAATTTGCATTAATGGTTTCAGAGTAGATCATGAAAATGAAGATTTTCCCATAGGATCCTATGTTAAACTATGTTCCTCAATGGCCACCATGTTTTTTTTTATCAGATCAAAACAAAATGAGCAATCTTAGTCATGGATCTTCTATACATCATACCTGCAAAGTTTGGTTGAATTTGCTTCATTGGTTTCAGAGGAAAAGTTGAAATGTTATTTTCCCATAGGGTCCGATGTTTAAATTATGTTCTATGCTGGGGCCATCTTTTTATCGGATTGGAGAGAAATGAGCTATCTTTGTTAAGGACCTTTAGCACATCATTCCTGTAAAGTTTGTTTAATTTGCTTCAGCAGTTTCAGAGGAGAAGTTGAAAATGTGATTTTTCCCATAGGGTCCAATGTTAAACCTAAGTTCGGCACTGGCTGCCATGTTTTTTATCGGATCGGAACGAAAAGAGCCATCTTTGTAAAGGACCTTTCATACATCTTTCCTATAAAGTTTGGTTGAATTCGCTTCAGTGGCTTCAGAGGAGAAGATGAAAATGTGATTTTCCAATAGGGTCCAATGTTCAACTATGTTCCGTGCTGGCCGCCATGTTTTTAACAGATCCACACAAAATGAGCACTCTTTGTTGAGGACCTTTAGTACATCATTCCTGTAAAGTTTGGTTGAATTTGCTTCAGTGGTTTCAGAGGAAAAGATGAAGATGTGATTTTTCCCATAGGGTCCAATGTTAAACCTAAATTCCATGCTGGCGGCCATGTTTTTATCGGATCAGAACGAAATGAGCAATCTTTGTAAAGGACCTTCCATACATCATTCCTGTAAAGTTTGGTTGAATTTGCTACAGTGGTTTCAGAGGAAAAGATGAAGATGTGATTTTTCCCATAGGGTCCAATGTTAAACCTAAGTTCCATGCTGGCGGCCATGTTTTTTATTGGGTCAGAACGAAATGAGCAATCTTTGTAAAGGACCTTCCATACATCATTCCTCTAAAGTTTGGTTGAATTTGTTTCAGCGGTTTCAGAGGAGAAGATGAAAATGTGATTTTCCTATAGGGTCCAATGTTAAACCTAAGTTTCGCGCTGGCGGCCATGTTTTTTATCGGATCGGAACAAAATGAGCAATCTTTGTAAAGGACCTTCTATAAATCATTCCTATAAAGTTTGGTTGAATTTGCTTCAGTGGTTTCAGAGGAGAAGATGAAAATGTTATTTTCCCATAGGGTCCAATGTTAAACTATGTTCTGTACGGGTGGCCATGTTGTTTATCGGATCCAAACAAAATGAGCAATCTTTGTTGAGGACCTTTAGTACATCATTCCTGTAAAGTTTGTTTGAATTTGCTTCAGTTGTTTCAGAGGAAAAGATGAAAATGTGATTTTTCCCAAAATATGCATATTTAAAAATTATATTCAAAACTTTTTTGGGGAGATTTCAGTCTACCTCTGGCTTTTGCAAGTGCTGGTACCAAGTCCGTCTGTCCTGAGTTCCTATCGTTGTTTACGTTTGTCTTTTGTCTTATTTGTGTTTTTCCTGTGTAGTTCCATAGCAGATTGTGGCATGTAATTATAATTTTCAGCCATTGTAGGTGTTTCCTGTTGTCCCTTTTATTTCATTTATAATACTTTTCAGAAGTGAATAAATCTGTCTTACAAACAGCTATTTACTTTCCTGGTTTAGTACAGAACTATATAAAAGTGTCATGAAGACAAAGCAGAGCATCTTTGATTTGATTTTCAAATGAAAAATCAAATGGGCATATGACATTTGTGCCAATTTTTATAAATTTCCAATCTTTCATTTGCACTGATTTCAATTTTTCATTTGCACTGATTTCATTTCATTCATTTGCGCTAATTTTTTATTTAAACATTGACAGGTAATCTAAAACAAATACATGTATTTTGTATCAATATAGAATTTAATCATATTGAAATTATTGAAGTTTTTTATAGATGCCACACTGGTATTAATTTATATAAAAGGATTATTAGTTGGAAGTTATAACTTGAAAATCTAGTAGCATCATATTCCCAAATTCCCTCAGACTAAACCCAGAAATCACAATTTCGGAGGATGCAAATTCATGTACCATACCTGTTAGATATTGATTAAAACTGGCTAGAAAATACCTGTCATATCCCAATTTGGTGTACCAATAGGACTTGTAATCCATTCACAAGGGAACCGGGGGTAGAACTATGTCTTTTGCAATAAAGTTGGATTTTTATTTGTATCAGGGAACTATATATAGTTTCCTGTTTGTATTCCGTTTAATCAGCCTTTATGTGTCTGCCTATATATGTATTTTTGATACGTCAAGAGCTATAAACTACATATTTATATGGTAAATTTTGAAAAGATCACCTGAAATTAACAAGTTAAAAATCTAAATGGCATCAGGGTGCACAAGCCCAGTTGCAACTTCAAATATTATGTGACCAAGTTAAGTGGAGACCCAAATATTTCTAAAATTGTTTATTTATTATCTTTCCTACCTAATATCCAAAATTCTAAGAATTCAAGAAGGTCTATTTTCTAGTTTCATGTCTTGACATTTCAATATATAAATCTATTTTTGGTCACTGTGACCTTAACCTTTGACCTACTTTATCTTTAATCAATAGAGTTCTTCCCCTCCTAGTATCCAACAATATATCCAAGTTCTTTTCAACTTGGTGTAAACTTTTTGAGTTATCATCCGGAAACCAATGTTTGACACCCGCCCTCCCTTCTGCCCACAACACCAAACCAATAGCCAAGTTCAACTTCGTTGCAACTCGGCTAAAAATCGGTGCAAACGAAAGAAATGTTCAGCACAAATGAAAGATAAAATCGGTGCAAATGAAATGCAAATCAGCCCAAATGCAAATGCCCAAATCAAAGATATTCAGCAAAATACAATTTTTACTTACAATAATACTTTAATTTCTCACAACAAAAAATGTGGAGATTCTCTGTGCTAATTGGTCTTACCTTTGAACTCTAATAGAATGCCACTTTCCATCAAACAAAGTCGACATATTATATACAATAACAGCTTCCCCTGTTCCTAGATTATATCGTAATTCTAACGCATAATCTCTAAATCCAAGGGATAGGAAATCACTGGATACTGTCAATGGATAATTCTTTGCACTCCAAAATATTAATCCATTGGATGCCTCTGGTTTGATTTTCATCTGTATGTCAATTTTATTACCATTTACTCTGTAAAGAAATATCAGTTTCATTATTCTTATGTTGAAGTGATCACTTTCAGCAGTATTTCAGTTGTATTATTGTAACCAGTTTTACTGGAAAATTGAGCAGGTGTACCCACAGGGAACTGCATACATTTGTAATTCAAGCAAGAATTCTTTTGGCTCACAATTTCAAATAGGAAAAAAAATGCATTTTTTTAATATGAAAAAGAAAGGAAATGGGGTAAATGTCAAGAAGACAACATCCCATATCCAGGTTAAAACGACCCAAAACAAAAGGTGACATCAATATCAGGAAAAACGAAAAAATAATTGTTGTTTTACCATGAACATTTATTAAATACCATTCATTAAAAGAGTCAGAATTTTAGCTAAAATAAAATGTGTGTATATTTACCTATTTAGAATCTTTTTCTCTGTAAATAGCAGGTAACTATGTCCCCCAAAGCGTGGAATGTCAATTTTTTCTTCTATAACTGAAAAAAAAGAGAAATAAGATTCAATCTGGCATGATAAGTATATGTTATCGGGCTCTTGACAGTTATGCATCATAAAATATCAACCCGTGAGCCAGAATATGAAGCACAAGGGCGAGTGAGCATTGCGAATAAAAAAACGAGCGGGATGATATTTTACAATACAAAGCCTGATAACTTCCTTATCATCCTTTATTTTGTATTTTAGATTTGTATTTATTGAACTGAGGTTTCAAATTCTCCCAAATTAGCACGGGAAATTCGACAAACATGTCATTCTCACCTTTTCAGCAATTTTTAGCTTCAAAAACATGATTTGTACTTTTTATCATTTTATCGGCAAAGGTTTTCTTAACTGGATGAATATGTCGACCAAACTACTCGAAATAATGTCTATTTTGAATGTTGTTTGTTATGATATTCTATCTTTCCTTGGAGCTTTTATGATGTAATAATGTGAAAATGTCAAATCTCTGCACGATATATAGACAACCCAGTTCCTACAATTTTCCTGACATCTCGTTTATCTTTTTGTGTATCATGATTCTGTTTTGAATACATATCGGAAAGAGCAAATGCTATAGATTTTCATTTTTATCCCTTTGATTTCGTGTAAAAACTTGAATATAAGTTATTGTCATTGAAACATTGGGAAAATCGCTTGATATATCCAGGTCAACCTCTGATATATTCGGGTCAACCGGATATGGCTTTTGCGGATAGGCTCTGCAAGCTGATATAACCATGGGGAAGGATGATAAGTTTATGTATGTATGCTTATATAGGATTACTACACAAAGGGAGTTTGGTCTCCAAGTAAAGAAAGCCAAATGCAAATTGAGTACACAGATATCTCTTCTAATAAGGTAGCCACATTCAAAATATGGAAAACATTACATATAAAAGTCTTCATTCTAAAATCTATGCTTAGTTCCTGATGACAGAATAATGACAATATCACCAGATGAGTTTAAATAGTGAAAAAAATTATCTCTATTAAAGTAAGGGTCCATACACTTTGTAACAACAAAAATAAAGTACTTTTCAAGGACAACAACATATTTTCTTAATTTTTAAGAACTATGATTTCCATTTTGGGAGCTTTTGTGAAATTTTTTGGGATAACATTTCTGTTCAGGTTGTAATATTATCATAAAGTTTTATGTGTTATTGTTGTTTAGTTTTGTTTTTAAAAAGTTTATTTTGCAGAGAAAGTTTCAGAATTTGCTAGTTTCCAAAACTTTAAGAATCTTTTGCAAATTTCATACCCAATATAAAATCATTACTAATTACATAAGCTGAGAGATCACTGGGGAAAATTTTAACAACTGTTCTGAAAATATCAATCATGGTATTGGAAAACAGAAAGTAGGTGGAAAGGGAGGGCACATACAACTTATTGTCCAAATATCAAATCATTACTACATATAGAAGAAAAAAAAAACATGGACGATTTTTAACGTCAACTGTTCTAAAAATATCTTTAATTGAATTGGCACAGGAAGAAGATGGGCATTACATCTTGAAAGAGGAGACAAAGTACAACTCAATCTATTAAGAACCATACGTCGAAGAAACAGGCAAAGTGCATTGGTTTAGTGGCACATTGAGGAAAAAAAAGCAAACTTTTGATGTTTGATTTTAATAAATCTAAACAAGAAAATGTCATTCTGATAGATAAAAGTTCTGTGTTATTTTGCCTGAGTTATCAGCATCCAAAATTGAATAACATTGTACAGTGAAAAGTATAGGAAAATTTTCCCGACATTTTTTTCTCTATATAACCAGTCAAAAATTATCTTGAGACATAACACATGTTCGAATGCAAAACATTTTTGGGATGCAATTTTATGACCAAATGAATATACCTAAGCCAAAAAATACAGATTCTAAATTATTGATGTGCCGCCCACTGCCTGACTTTTACCGGGTAGCTGGAATATTACTTAAAGCTTCAGCCCAAATATCAAATCATTACTACATACACAAGATGAACTAGAAAAAGGTTATCTGCTGATCACAAAAGATACCCCGACCACAGGAAATTCTAGTAACTGTCTAAGCAAACTGTCTTCATCCAGATACCATAAAATTTACAGATTTTGCCTTAATCAAATGCAATAACTCTGGAACACAAAATCTGATCACTGTCAAATCCAACTTGACCTGTATTTTATAATTAGTAACATTGTCCCAAAATATTAAAATTTCCCCTCAAAGCAAACAGATGTTACCATATGCAAACCATAAAATTTTCAAATTTTGCCAAAATCAAGGGCAATAACTCTGGAATGCAATATCAAATTATGATCAAAATCCAAACTGACCTGTATTTGATGAATAGAAACATTGTCCAAAATATTAAAACTTTCCCTTGAATAAAACTGAAGTTATTATCCAGAAACCACAAAATTTATAGATTTTGCCTAAATCAAGAGCAATAACTGTGAAACGAAAAATCCGATCTTGGTCAAAATCGAACTTGACCTGTATTTTATAAATATAAACATTGTCCCAAAATATTAAAACTTTACCTTGAATCAAACTGAAGTTATCATCTGGAAACCGCAAAATTTACAGATTTTGTCTAAATCAAGGACAATAACTCTGGAACAAAAAATCTGATCACAGTCAAAATATAACTTGACCTATATTTTATGAATAGAAACATTGTCTCAAAATATTAAAACTTTCCCATGAATCAAACTCAGGTTATCATCTGGAAACCAAAGTGTGACAGAAGGACAGAAAGATGGGCAGATTGAAAGACAGACAGATGGACGGATGGACAAGAAGAATCCTATATACCCCCCTACCTTTTAAGGCAGGGGTATAAAAATCTTTGAAAACAAGATGTGTCTATGAAACACTACATATGCCCCCAGATTCTACAGTAACCCCTTTTTGACCTCTGTGACCTTGACCTTTGACCAAAATTTTTGCACTTTTATGTTCCACTTGACTATACCTATACACTTGTCAAGTATTAAAAGTCTATCTTACATAGTTCAAAAGTTGTTTATTACCATAAAAACACCAAATTCAACCCCTTTATTATGAAATGGATGAAGCCCCTTTTGGCCTCTTGTTTATTGAAAGTGGTTTTAATTGTTAAATGTATCTGTTTAAACATGCTATAAGAAACCTACAGAAAAAACACTGTATCAAGATCTGAAATTTTTTTTAGAAATTCATTTTATTTTAAATTAAACAATAATCAAATATCCTGGACTTTCTGAAACTAGAGCTGTTGCCGAATGGCAGCCAGTTATACCCCCCGCTAATTGAACCCTGAATCAATATGGCAAGTGTAAATCAAAGTGTGTGTGGACACAGTACAAATGTGGACACAATACAAGTATGGACACATTGATATACCTCCCCCTTTTTTCCAGAAATTATTCAAAGAAGAATTATCTCCTCCTCAAAATTTCGGACAGCAACCATATTACTTTATGCAAATCTTCAGGTGGTATAATACAACTGCGTAACATTTCATCAAAATCCAAATACCCATTTAAGAGAACAGGCGCTGACAAAGTTAGTCCCCTTATTACCAGAAAATATTCAAAGATGAATTATCTTCCCTTCAAAATTTTGGGCAGCAACCATATTACTTCATGTACATCTTCAAGTGGTGTACTACAACTGTGCNCCAAGAATCCGTTTTGGAGAACATGTGCTGACAAGATTTGTCCTCCCCTCCCCCTTTAGAGAAAATATTCACAGAAGAATTATCTCCCCCTTATAAATTTCGGGCAACAACCATATGACTTCATGCACATCTTCAGATGGTGTACTACATCTGTGTAACATTTCATCAAAATCCAAGCAGGGGTTTAGGAGAACATGTGCTGACAAGGTACATGCATGGACGGACAGACGGACAGACAGACAGACAGACAGATGGACAGGGTGATTCCTATATACCCCCAAAACTTTGTTTGCGGGAGGTATAAATACCGCCTTTCTACTGTTTTTCTAAGTTGGACTTCTGTAGTAATCTTACCATCTTCACAATTTGTATTAGTATATCCTAATGGACAGTAACACATGTAAACACCATGGTCTGGTTCACATTCTCCTCCATTTAAACATGGCTGTCCTACACACGGATGGTCACAGTTGTCAATGTTTATACCGTCTAAGGCTTCCGATACCAGGCGAATTGGACGACTGTTAATTAACACCTAAAATAAATATATATATTATCATTCAAACACAAACGTCTCAACACTTAACTACAACTAAAAACACATATAGTATTCCTTCACTGATGTATCCTAATTTGACATCTATAGCCCTTTTTAAAAACTGATATCCAGAAGTACGAATTCATCTGCACTAAAGAAACAAAAGTTGTCAAAAAAGGTCAACCGCAGCATCAAAATGTACAGTAACTCCAGTGTTTCGCTCTTTGTCAGCAGTTTTTTCTTAGGTACTGTGGAAGTACTTTTATTCATGGACATCAATTTTTGTGGTTTTTATAAATATCACTATTTCGAGGGTACTTAAATTTGTGGTTTCGAATTCTTTGCATTAAAACTCATAAGAAAAATGTATTTCGTTGGGAACTTAATTTCGTTGTTTAAGCGAGCCAAAAATCCACAAAAATTGGAACTCCACGAACAATAGTACTTTCACAGTATGTTGGGCGCACTTGCTTGTTCCCTATTTTGAAGAAGGACTATCAAATGCATATATTCCCTTGTGATTTCAAATGATAGTTTGGTTTAAACAAAAACTCTGGCTATGTCAGGTTATTTTTCTTTCATGAGACACTAAAAAATGAAGTCAGTCAGAAAATTCAAGAGAAATTTGCAATTAAATAACTTTTTCTGCCATACAAACAGAACAGATGTCAATTCTTATCTAACATAACATACCAATATGGGGAGGGCAGAAATTTTTCAAATTTTATTTTTATTCTGTCCGAGAATGCATCTTATGGTGATGGACAATAATTATATTCCTTCACGTGTCCTTCCTTTATGTCAAGTTTCATTAAAATCCTAATAAAAGGTTAATGAGGAGTTGCCCCGACAAAAGTGTGGACAGGCAGACAGACAAACAGGGTGATTCCTATATAATACCCCACAAACTTTGTTTTCATTGGTATAATCAGCATAATATAAACATAGGTAATCAACGATTACAGAGTTCGCGTCGTTATGGCACATTGTCAGAGTAACCCAATTTTGCCTGGAAGCTGATCTACCATCCGAGATGTATGCATATGTAAGTTTACATGATCCCACCATGCATAGTGACTGAGATCTGAACTCATCCAAAGACTTGAATGTAAATCAATCAAGCGTAAAATATAGGTCAAAGTGACCTGATTTTGCCTGGATGCTGACCTACCATCAGAGTTGCATGCATATGCAAGGTTACATGATCCTGCCATGTATAGTGACTGAGATCTGAACTCATCCGAAAGCTTGAATGTTAATCAATCAAGCGTAAAATATATGTCAAAGTGACCTAATTTAGCCTGGATGCTGACCTAACATCAGAGATGCATGCATATGCAAGGTTAGATGATCCTACCATGTATAGTGACTAAAATATGAAATTGTCCAAAAACTTGAATGTAAATCAATCAAGTGTAAAATATAGGTCAAAGTGACATAAATTGCCTTAATGCTGACCTACCATCAGAGATGCATGCATATGCAAGGTTAGCTGATCCTATCATGTATACTGACTGAGATAAGAATTTGGATGTAAATTTGAATAAAAGCCACTCAAGTGGAAAATATAGGTCGAAGAGACCCAATTTTCTTGGAGGCTGTGAGTCAACCCAAGATGCACCTGCATACAAAGTTTGATGACCCTACCATGCATAGTTGCAGAGATATATGCCCAAATGCAGACGCGGATGTAGACGTAGTCATAGACGCAGAAGAGGATGCCAGGGGTACTCCTATAGTCCCCCTCCACTACGTTGAGGCGAACTAAAAATATAGTAAAATAAACACTGGGTAATGACAACGTTTTAAAGTGAAAATTGTTGGGTGATATTTTGCGCATTTTGTAGAGTGATTGACTTTACTCCATCTCGTTTTGTCTATTAATAGATATAAACTGTACCTTCTGTATACATCCATGGAATGATGAAGATAAATTAGCCAACTTAGATATTTGATCAAAATTATCATGTCCACCGATGTATAAATCTTGTAACAATGTCAGTTGTGTAAAGGCTCCTATGGCATTTCCTTCCACTCTCAACTGTTCATCCACCTCCAGTATACCTTGTAGACCCGTCCGTGACACTTTAACATGATGCCATTCATTTAAATTGAGTGGCTGGATACTTCTGCGATAAAAACATGAAATTTTTAACAATTTGCTAAAAATGCTGTCAAAATCTATCATTTCTCCAAGTGTGTTTTGGTTAAATCATTTAATGAAATGGTCTATTGAATGTTTGAAGAAATAGGAAGATTTGAAGTCTTGCAAATTGTTAATTTTGTTGGTAACAAACATATATATATATATATTGTAATCATTGTTAGTTCTTTTAATCTGATAGTTCTAAGGCTTGAAATATGGTATAGATTATATACATATATCTGTAATTTTACCAATTCCCTCTCAAACCCATCATTGAAGTAAAGATGTTAAACAGTTATATCTTGTCATTCTCAGTATTTGCGTTAAATAAGCACATAAATTTTTAATCAATGGGCATTGAAAAAAATCCTCTATAGGTTTCCTGAAATTTTATATTGTTTGAATTTTACACAAATTTAATGGAAAACTAGAGAATGTGTCTTTAAGACACAGATGCCCCGCCTATAAATTTATCGCAACAGATTAACCCAAGTCAATTATTCGAAAAAATTAGTTCCTTGTCACTGAATTGTGATGAAATACAAAATTTAACCAAAGTCATTCAACCAAAAAATATAGGTCATCGACAACAAATTGTTGGTGAAATTGGCAGATCTCCTTTAGATGAATGTCACAATGAAATATCATGATGCTACGATATATATTAGTTGAGAAATAGACTTAAACACAAAATTTAACAAAAGTCATTGCAGCATAAAATATAGTTCAAATCCACCTAAATGCCAATAATTTGGGTAGTTCTCATCAAGGCAATTAATTTGCTGAAACATCATTGTCTTATCATGTGTAGTTGTTGAGAAATGGACTTCAATGCAAATTTTAACCAAAGTCACAAAAGCTTAAAATGTAGGTCAAAGCCACCTAGTTGTCAATGGTTTGGTTAGTGCTCAGCAAGGCAATTAATTTGATGAACATCATTGCTCTATATTGTCTAGTTGTTGAGAAATGGACTTTTAACACAAATCTTAACCTGAGTCTCTCAAGTTGCGATAAATTTATTGGCGTGGCATATGTGTCTTATAGACACATTCTCTAGTTTTCCATTAAAGTCAACGCAAGGGTAGCACTCAAGCATGAAATATAGGTCAAAGAGTCAAACTATGTAGTGAACTCTGTAGTACTATCAAATAACTACCTACTGGCCTACTATTTTTGTTCTACCTCTTACAGTTTCTCGGAAATGCACTTAAATGCAAAACTTAACCTGACATACGAACAGATGGAAGGATAGACAAGGGTAGCACTATATGCACCTTGCACATACATGGGTAGGGCATAAAAATTATCATTCAGTCAGGTTGAGAGTTATAAATATTTCTTAATTCTCAAAAATAAAGTTTTGATTTTAACATGCTTACTAAAGCCTAAATGTTAAAATCCAAAGTTTGATATCTCTAGAGAAAAAAATATTTTCAATCCACTCCTCCCTGTAGAACTTACACAAGAAATAAGAAGAAGAAACGGAGTAAAAATAATAAGTCTCCACAAACTTCGTTTGGGAGACTTAACTAGGAGTAGTACCATTTCTGTATAATTAACCAAGCAATATTTGGAGATGATATATTTACCTAAGAACTCCAGGACCAGTGCCTAAATCAAACTGGAATTCAATATGACCCTGACGCATTGCTAGTGAAATAAAATCTCCTTTTCTATCATTTGTATAGCCGTTGTACAACACAAGCCCTTCCTTGTCGATTGGTTTAAACACCAATTCTATTTCTGTGTAGGACAGTGAGGATCTCTCTAGTCCTGGAAGTTTGATGAAAGAATGCCCACCAAAGTGTGGTATGTGTACTTCAACACCTGAAAATAAGATATATAAAATATGATTTTAGAAAATTCACACACATAAGTATCAAAATCTGAAATTGCTGAGGAAAGAACTGTCCACGGACTCTGGCTGTCAGCAAACCTTTTTTAAAAATTTAATTCAGAAATAAAATATTTTATTGTCATCACCTTCACACATTTTTTAACCTAGATTTTAAATTTCTCTATTTTAATTTGTAAAGTGAGGTTGTTTTATCTCAATGCATTTACTCAGGACACATTAAGGTGACTTGAAATCACAGACATGCAACATGCAACTTCCAACCATCTCAATCTTAAGTTTCACGTTTTGTGATGTGAAAATTATCCACAATAATCAATTTACAAGGAGCTAATGGAAAATGAAAGAAAACACTAGAAAGAACCATTTCCAGCCACAATTTTGACTTCTTATATATCAAAAATTCTTTGATGGATTTCCAAATATTTTTGCTTATCTTTTTCTATTATCAAAACTCTTCAAAACAAAAGGCAACAGTTTTCATTCGAATTACAAATTTTCTGACACTTGTACTCTCTTAAAAGCTCATTTATCATATTTAAAATCACTGATATTCATGGGTCAAGGTAGACCTTATAAAAAGGATTATTTGAAACTCACTTCTTTGGCATAATTCTCCTGCCCAACCCTTTGGACACAGACATATATGTTCATCAGCAGAAATGGCTGAACATACCCCTCCATTTTTACACATTACATTGGAACACACAGCTTCACTGCACTCACCTTTAAAATAAATGTTCGATATTAATAATCAATCAAATAAATTAAATAGCTGTATGATGTTTACATAGAATTTTTGATAACTACAGAAGCAGTTTTGTATGTAAAATATTCCTTTGACTTGTCTCTTGTTTTATTTGTTCAGGTATAGTCAAACCTGTCTTATGTGACCTTCCAAGGGAACCTCAAAATAGGGTCACATAAGACAGGAGGTCTCTTAATACAGGTTCAATTTACAAAGAAAGCACTATGAAGGGATATTATAATTAGAGTCATATAAGACAGGGTTTTGCTTAATAGAGGTGGTCGCTAAAGCAGGTTTTACTGTATATCTCCATAGCACAGTAGTACAGACTTGGGATAGATGGGGTAGATATAGCCCGCCATAATTAACTGTTTGGAAAACAGTGAAAAAAAAAAACAATCTTGCATGAAACATAGTAAAAGTTTTATGGGTTTTCATACTGCCAAAATTGAAAGGTCATCTGAAATGGGTGTTGTGGATGAGTAGAGAAACCAAACCGATACTGTCTTCTTGTTTTTTAATCATTTTTACGTTTTGATATGTGTATATATTTATTGGTTTACCTTTTATTGCAGTTTGACAAGAAGTTTAACTTGTTTGATTATTTATGCTTACACAAACTGCATCACAGCACTCTTTATTTTATTTTGTCAACAAAGGATATGTCTCGCCTGACCCATGCATCGCATGAATCTGCACATTGATCATCAGCATCAGCCATGATAACAAAATGTAGGTCTTAATTTGTGTGCACTACCTCTTGCTAAAATCTTCATATGATTGTTCAAGAATGATAGACAGGTCAAGGCCACCACATGAATGTATATAATCCTCAGGATGCAACTGCTGTCAAATATTGAGTGGCTAGGATGAACAGTAATAAACAATTCAAAATTTTAGTCTTTAAAGCAGGATTTCAGGGATATCGACATAAAATGCCTTTGAAACTGATCTCAATCATGATAATGCAACTGCATACAAAATATCAATAGGCTACCAAGAGTGGTTGATATTAAACATACGTAAGAAAACATGATAAATAGTGCAAAATTTCAAAGTCAGAGGAGCATGACTGCGGGGGCATAGAAATAAAATGCCAATGAAACTGATTTATATCAGGATAATACAACTGCAGACTAAATATCAATTGGCTACTATGAGTGGTTGATGTTAAACATACTCAAGAAAGCATGATAAACTGAAAAATTTCAAAGTCAATGGAGCATGACTGCCAGTGCATAGACATAATTAAACGTCATTAAAACTAATCTATACTGATGCTAATGCAACTGCATACCAAATATCAATGGGTAACTATGAGTGGTTGATGCTAAACAGACGAAAGAAAAAACTAAAACATTTGAAAAACAATGCAAAATTTCAAAGTCAGTGGAGCATGACTGCGGGGCATAGACAAAAGATGCCTCTGAAATTGATCTGTACTGATGCTAATGCAATTGCATACCAAATATCAATAGGCTAGCACTGGTGGTAGATGTTAAACAGACCAAATAAAAAACAATATGAAAAATATGATTGATATAGTTTGTCATCCACAGTTTCATACAATATGAAAGCAGAGATAATAAGATAGACAACTACAAGGTGATCACTTTTTTTACTCTAAGCGAGTCTGAAAAGTTATTTTAAATTATTATTTAAATCATTATTTTTTTTCTTATGTGAGGAAAGCAGACAAGTATTTGTTATTACCAAAACCATTTACGTATGTACTGCTTGCGAAATAATAGAAAAATGCAGGCTTAACCTTTTGAGTGTCTTTCTAATTGTTTTCAGTCCACTTTAATCAACTTCTGACACAAGCAAAGTTTGGTTTAAGGTGGTTCGGGTGTCTAAAACTGCACATCCATCTCGCCCATCTGATGAAAATTTGAATTTAACATAAAATGTTGTAAAAATGATTTTGAATAGTTTATTGATGAAAAAAAAGTAAAATGAGCAACATTTATGCTGTCAGCTTACAAAATATGCCACTTTTTGAAAAACTCTTATTTTATTAAAGGGAGATAATTCTAAAGAAATAGAAAGGGAAAAATCATATTTTCATGATTTCATCACAAATATGATCTGTGACCCCTATTTTTTATTTGATACATTATTTCCAAAGAGATTTCTTTAAGATACTCTATACTACAATTTCACCAAAATCTATAGTTTTATTCATATAAACATTCTTAAACTTGTATTTTCTCCCTATATAAACTGTCAAAATCTTGCTATTTCCAGAAGCTTATGCCGGAAAAACAAGACTGTTAATTTTTACTAAAGTTTTGAAGTGGATTAAATAAACATTCAGTCACAGAAAAATCAGAAAAATCTTTTGTTTTGTTTTAAGTCCCCCTAACTACCTTAAAAGGTTTTACTCTAACTATTTTGTTGGTATATGGATCACCATCATTTGTCCATATCATATATCATGTATTTCCTACATTTCAAACATTTGATTTCGTCAAAACCTACCAACATTTTGCCCAAGTTCTGCTTGTCCAAAGAAATCAATCTGTCTCATATCATACTGGTTATCATTAATTTTCATCTCCTGTATACAACCAGTGAATGCCTCAGTAACACCAATTCTCTTAGAGATGGCAGAAATATCTATATAACCTCCAAGGTACAGCTTTAATCTCAAAGTCAGTCTGGAATAAGCTCCCTAAAATAAAAAACCAACAATTTACAAAATCATGATCTGAATTAGTAAATGTGAAATAAACATTGAAAGGATAAGGAGTAAATGTACACAAGACAGTCTCAACAAATTCATTGTAAAACCAATCAATGAAACAACGCTTTTATTGTTGTTCTTCATCTTGAAGTCACCACGAGTCCTTCAACAATGAGCTATGCTCATACCTCATAGTAAGTTCATGGCGGCAGCTAGCAAAAATACAGCTCTCTACAAATAAAGTCTATTTCCAAGAAAATTAAAACTGACGATTATTATAATAATTAAAACTTCATTATTAAATACTTAATATGACCAGGATTAAACTGTCCATATTTTCATATCATAGGTCAATACCCAGATATTTGGTCCTCAGCTTGTAAATCTTGGACAAAATATAGTACTGTTGGTAATTATCTTTAAGCATATATGACAATATTAAAAAGAGTGTCAAAAGTGCAAATTTTACAGTTGTATTTAATTTGTTGTTTGAAAAACCACTCAATAAAAATTAAAATGCTAATCCTGTTCTTTTTTTTTTAATGCAGATGTCAGAGTAAATGACATTTTGAAACCATCATAACAAAAGTGTACTTTGAATTATCCAGGATTTATTTATATATCATTACTTTTTGTGTTTTGGTAATCATTGTTTAACTGTATACGAACTTATGGAATGGTTAATAAACACTCCTTGACCTATCTTTCAAAACTACGTTTTGTTCCTTTTCCTTTTCAAGATTGAGGTCATGGAGTCAGTAGTCTACCTTGTTTTGGGTTTTATTTGTATGTTTATTATTCTATAGGGAAACGGGACAGAGAAAGAGAGGTTTTGGGTACCAATAAACTGGTTTAACCCAACCGCTGGTTTTTGCTAGTGCCGGTACCAAGTCCGACTGTCCTGAGTTCCTATCGTTGTTTACATTTGTCTTTTGTCTTTTATTGTTTTTTTCTTGTGCAGTTTCTTGATACATTGTGGCATGTAACTGTGTTTTTTGGCCATTGTAGGTGTTTCCGGTTATCCTTTTTATTCTATCCTGTATAGCTGACCTTAATTTCTTTGGCCATGTTTTATTTTACCTGTGACATGCCATGGACAACATCCTGATTATTGACATGGAGGGATCCTTCATTATTAACTCGTGTAGCCGTTACCAAATTCCACTCTCCACGAATAACTTTATTTTTACTTTTTAAAACTGCCATTCCTGTTCCACAATCATATCTGAAATACAACAACAAATCTTGTACATTATGAGAAACGTTTAAATAATTTAGTCTATTATATCAACAAGGTATAAACCATAATGGCTTTGAAAATAACTCGTGCTATCTAGATTTATTTGACCAATTTGACTACATGTATTTGAGATGTAAGATACATTCTCCAATGAAATGTGAAGTTTTAACTGGTTCTGATTTTTATATTCAGCGTATTTTGAATAAAGCCCCGTGCTATTTCCTGCCAAATCTATTCAGAATACAATTCTTGGTGTTTATCATTTGTCATAAGAGAAAAAGATTACACCACTTTATCCTGATTATTGCCATATTTTAACCACTCTCGATAGATAAATTAAAAAATTTTTAATGCTAGGCAAGCCTTGCAATTAAAACTTTAAAATTTAACTATCTCACAGGATCTTGTGGTGTAATCTGTATTTTGTACATGTCCAAGTATTGCTTCACTTATGTTTTCACTATGTATTGAAAACTCCACACTTGATATGTATTCACTCTTTATAACATATAAAACTATTGAGAATCTTTTTTTTCAAAGTCATCTTTCATGGAGGTAGTTTAGTTTTTGCAAAGCTAAAAGCATATTTAGTTTATTAAATTACGATTTTGTTTCCAGTACAATGTAGCTAGATCGCTTTGATATTGAAAGTTTTGTCAGAAACTCTCTATTATATATCAATATACTATAGGCAAAGGTCCAGGTCATCAAAATAAAAGAATAGACCTTCTTATTTTTGAGGTTGAAAGGTTATAAAACATACCCCATCACTTTTAATATTGCCTATTTAGGGAAAAAAAATAATATTTAATTTAATATTTACCTCCACTTCTGTCAGACGGGGTCCCAGGGATCCACCATATAAATTTTCCTGGGTCCTTCTGAAAATAATGTGGGTCCCAAAAGGTCACATAAGTTTTTTTTGGTTGATTAGTTATTTGTTTGAGTTTTATGTCCAGTAAGTAATATTAATGCTATATCAGGACAAAAGCAAGTTAATCGATTCAGGAAATTACATATAAAAAAGTAATACAAAAAGAAGGGACTAAAGGGAATCAAGTTTTGATTGGAGGAATGAATTTCCTGCCCCTACCCATTTGTTCAATTTTTCCTGTCTAGAGAAATAGGTAGGGACAGGAAATGAAGCCTTCTATATACGACTCCCAGCAAGTCTGCACTTGAACAGAAAATACACTGAATGGGGCATAGCGTTTCTTCACACTGTTAGGCTACAATGGTTCATGGTTAGTCTTTCCGTATTATGACATAACTACCCCGCATAGACAGGGCATTTCCCCATCTACCATCTGGGGACGCGCCCAACAGCTCTGTAGCCGGAGTAGCTGAAAACCAATTCAGGTGCAGGATGAATTTTACTTAAGATCAATGATACATTGTATCATGTTGATAACGTGGAAATTGTAAAAAAAGCAAGTTTGTGGTGTTTTTAGTTCTGTATTTACCCAAGACCGAGCACAAAATGTTACAAGTCAAGATGTCGTCAATCAATTCTGTCATTCTGGAACTATCGTTTTTTTAACCTGCTTATTTGCTCTCACTTTCCCGATTCTATTTCAGATAGCATGCACATACACATGCATTTGTTTGATTAATAATGGTAACATCCGAGGATTCCCGAAAATAAAGTTAAAAATAGAAACAAATTCTTTAGAGCAACTCTCCTTGATCTTGAATTTCAGATAATATTCTTTCACAGAAATTTAACACATTCGCGATTCTACACAACTTGGTACCAGATCTACGTGTATTTAGCATTTTTATACATTAATTATGTTGTGTCCCGTCGGACGCATGTTGTAATAAAATTTGCATCCTGTCATTTATTTTTGCATACCAGATGCGTGGGTAGGGGCAGGAAATCCCTGATTTAATCTTTTTATGAATTAAATGATAGATTTTGATAAATATTCAAGAATAAGTGTGTTGTGTTAATAATCACTTTGGAAATATGAAAGAAAAGTTATGGGTCATCAATGATATTTTTACAGAAATCATGATATTACTATTTTTATGTCAATAACCTCACCTTAAGAAACGTCATACAAATTTTAAAAAAAGTGATATAATTGGTATGCTTAATTAATAAATGTTGCTATATATGATCGCAAACTATACAGAATAATGGCCCGGAGCAGATCATGCTTACCCTTATGGAGAACCTGATGATACCTCAAGTTTTTGTAGGAGCTCACACTGTTAGTGCTTTAGTTTTGTGGAGTTTTGTTCATTTTTGTTTATTTGTTTTGTCTTTGTCATACTGTCTCTGTTTGCGTTGGATAGGAAATACTGTGATTTTGGAAAACCCTTTCATCCTTTTTTTCTTCCGTATTAATTTGTCGATGTATCTGAAACTATTTTAATGGAGAATTCCAATTTTTATCAGATGTGCAAGATTTATGTACTGAGTTTTAGCCTCAAAATACCATTAGTAGGGATGTCAGAAAGCAGCAACCCTCATGGAATGTGTACTATCATCTGCTCTAGATCTATATTTTTCCTTAATCTTATACACAAATTAAATACCTGAATTCTACATATCCATTGACTAATGTTAGAGAAAAGAAGTCTGATTCGGCATTCTTCATTTCTCCACTAAACAATATAAGACCAGTATCCCCATCAGGTCGGAACTGTATGTTAACTTCAAACTCTTTATAACTGTCTGTTAACACTGGGAAAGCCATAAAACCATCTCCATTAAATTTAGGATACTTCACTGGAACATCTACAAATATATTGGTTAAATAGAGTCTTTAAGGGAGTACGAGCCTCAGATTTCAAAAGCATTCTATATCCTCGGGTTTTATCCATTCAAACAGTGCTAAAATTTTATGCACATGGGTCACATTTTCTCGGTCATAAGTCACTTTTAAATACATAAAATAGACTGTGTATAAAAATTTAAACAGCTTCCAATTATAATTTCATATATTTAAAGACCTATAAACATCTTATGCAAATTGAAGGAAAACTCTAGAGAGATCTGTTTCCCGCCAAAATTTTGACGTCTTATATCTCAAAAATTCCTACATGGATTTTCAAAATTTTTTGCTCAAGTAGTTCCATTAGCAGTGCTCTTCAAAACAAAAGGTCAGAATTTTAATTCTAATTACAAAATTTCTGACACTTGTACTCCCTTAAGAAACTAGATAAACACTGAAAGGATATGGAGTAAATGTACATGAGACAAAGTCTATATAAATACATGGTAAGACCAAGCAATGGAACAATGTTCTGATTACTGTTCTTCATCTTGAAGTCACCATGAGGCCTTCATAAGCTTTTCTCATACCTCATTGTTAGTTCTAGACTATAAAAGTTCATTTTCGACCATTTTTTCTTTTGTTTAATAGATATGAACATTTTAATATTTTATTCAGTTTTCGGCATGTTACTTGAGTGTAGCTGTGGAACTGTAGCTCATGGTCCTTGTGATTTTTTTTTGATATGGCGGACCAATCAGAAAAAATTAAAAGGACCTATAGAGCTACGGTTCCGCAGCTAACTTGAGTGTTGATAAAAATATTTACATTCAGTTTAGCACAAATTCTGTGTTTGGTAGTGTATTTTGTAATAAGTTTGTGGTATTAATTAACCATATCCAAAACTACTTTCTGCTTGCCTCTGATTTTTTTAAGCAAGTAAGCATTAATGGAAAAGTGAAAAGTTGAAAATAGGTTTTCTTTCCACAACAGGGAAAAAGGTCTCATACTATTGTGAAAATTGGGAAGACATTTTCAACATATCTAACCTTCATTTGAACTAAAAAAAAATTTTATTACTGTACAAATCAGAAAATAATCAATAAATAAAACAGAACTGGTTTCTGGTAAAGAAAAACATTGATACTTTTTACTGCAGTTTTGCATGCACAGATTATTAAAAAAGGAGCTTTTTTACCAATGGAGGGACTATATATTTGGATACAAATTATATGGTAGGAAAATGGCTGAAAATTGTTACTCCCATGAAACATGCTTTTGAATATGTTGGGGACTTCAATCTAAACAGTTTCAACAAAAATTTTGGGAGGGGACACTCATTGGGCATTGGTTATAATATAACATTATGTATCTAAAATTTTGGGAGGGGGACACTCATTGGGCATGGGTTGTAATAAAGCATTATGTATCTAAAAGTTTGGGAGGGGGAAACTCATTTGGCATGGGTTGTTATATAACATTATGTATCTAAAAGTTTGGGAGGGGGACACTCATTGGGCATGGGTTGTAATATAACATTATGTATCTAAAAGTTTGGGAGGGGGACACTCATTGGGTATTGGTTGTAATATAACATCATGTTTTAAAAGTTTAGGAGGGGGACACTCATTGGGCATGGGTTGTAATATAACATTATATATCTAAAATTTTGGGAGGGGTCACTAATTGGGGATTGGTTGTAATATAACATCATGTATCTAAAATTTTGGGAAGGGGACACTCATTGGGCATTGGTTGTATAAAATTTTGGGAAGGGGACACTCATTGGGCATTGGTTGTTATATAACATTATATATCTAAAATTTTGGGAGGGGGACACTCATTGGGCATTGGTTGTAATATAACATCATGTATTTAGAGTTTGGGAGGGGGCTCACATTGGGCATTGGTTGTAATATAACATTATGTATCTAAGAGTTTGGGAGGGGACACACATTGGGCATTGGTTGTAATATAACATTATGTATCTAAAATTTTGGGAGGGGGGCACACTCATTGGGCATGGGTTGTAATATAACATTATGTATCTAAAATTTTGGAAGGGGACACTCATTGGGCATTGGTTGTAATATAACATTATATATCTAAAAGTTTGGGAGGGGGACACTCATTGGGCATTGGTTGTAATATAACATTATGTATCTAAAAGTTTGGGAGGGGGACACTCATTGGGCATTGGTTGTAATATAACATTATGTATCTAAAAGTTTGGAAGGGGGACACTCATTGGGCATTG
>MJUU01007455.1:11186-30218 GCA_002080025.1 Modiolus philippinarum | reverse complement strand
ATTATCCGGATTATAAAGGGAACCCCTGCCCCAATTTTTTTTGAATTGGGGTCTAAGATGGGCTGTTATTGATAGTGGAGCTTTTAGTTGCCATGGAAACCAAACCACAACACTGAATCTTTGATAAAAGTATTCTGCTACATATTTTTTTTCACAATTTCAGAATATGTATAAACTAGATTATACAGGGAACCACTGTCATTTTTTTGTTTGTTTGTTTGTTTGTTTTTTGGGTTTTTTTTGTTGTTGAAAGGGGGGCTTGTAATGTTTTGATTTCAACAATGTGAATTACCTGGATTATAAGAGGAACCCCTGCCCAATTTTTTTGAATGGTGGTCTGAAATCGGTTGTAATGAATAGTGGAGCTTTAAATAACCATTGAATCTACTTGCCCAAGTGGACCCTACTTGGTGACAACTGTCCATCATTGAAGAATGTGTTTGTATTAAGTCCGCATCTATTCAAAGATGGACGCCACCGGGAGACATACTTTAACATTGGACCCTACGGGGAAAACATTCGAAGACCTTCTTCCTTGAAATTACTTGGTCAGTTGGAATCAAACTTGAAACAATAGGCTTTTTATAAAAGTAGTCTTCTTAAAACAAATGAGTGAAAAGTCTGCGTCTCATCCAAGATGGCCGCCAGCGGGGAACATAGTTTCACATTGGACCCTATGGGTAAAGCGCATTCAAAGATCTTCTCCTCTGAAACTTCTAGAAAATGAGACACTTTAACATTGAGGTAATTTGGGCTGCAGTTTATGTCAGCCATGGGTGAGCTATACAGGCTCTTGAGAGCCTCTAGTTCTCTTCCCTTACAACTTTTAAACGATTGTTTTGTTGTTGTTGTTTTTTTCTTTGACAGTGATGCTTTTTGTCAGTTGCATTCTTTTAGGCAGTTCATATTTTTGGGAAGTATAATATAGTTTATATTTATTTACGGCCTACTAGAACAATAGCTATTGTTCCTCGAGATACAGCCTTTTGCCGACGAGAATCGGAGTGAAATATAGTTGGTGTCGAGAATAACCATAAACTTATTCGAGTATCCAGTTATTAATTTAGTGTTTTATTTTACCGAACGGAAATTCCAAGGAAAAAGAAAAGAAAAAATGTCAATAAGATACATTGTTCCTTTATACCTAACGTAACTAAACATTCCTAAAAGGTTCCACGGAACCTATTGTCTCGCCCGCTCAGTACATTGTCATTTTAATTTATCCTATATTTAGATGAGGTTGCTAGGTAGAATTCAATAAAATAACTGGTCTTTGAGACTTTCAGGAAATATACCAAATTTGGAATCAAATATTCTATACAACGATTGTTTTCAATGGAGTGTTTGCAAAAAAAGTATGGTTGCTAAGTAGAATTCCAAAAAATAACTGGTCTTTTAGAGTTTCATGAAATTTACCAAAACTGGAATCAAANCCCACCCCCCACTCAACTTATTCGGACCAACACTAAAGTTTGGTTTTGGCAATGTATATATAGAAATCATCAATAAAAATTTAATTCAAAATAAAATTTTTGCAATCTGACTATTAAAAATGATCATCATTACTGTTAGGTATTGAAAAAGATATGGTTGTTAGGTAGAATTCCAAAAAATTACAGGTCTTTAAGACTTTCAGGAAATTTACCAAAATAAGAATCAAAGATTTTTGCAGTCTTTCTATTGAAAACAATGATTCTTAATGTGAGGAATTAAATAAGGTATCGTTGCTACGTAGAATTCCCCAAAATAACAGGTCTTTAAGACTTTCAGGAAATTTACCAAAATAAGAATCAAAGATTTTTGCCTTCTTTCTATTGAAAACAATGATTCGTAATGTAAGGAATTGAAAAAGGTATGGTTGCTACGTAGAATTTAAAAAAAAATAACAGGTCTTCATGACTTTCAGGAATTTTACCAAAATAAGAATCAAAGTTTTTTTGCAATCTGACTATTTAAAATTATCATTATTCCTGTTAGGAATTGAAAAAGATATGGTTGCTAGGTAGAATTTCCAAAAATAAAAGTCTTTGAGAGTTTCAGGAAATTTACCAAAATTAGAATCAAAGTTTTTTTGCAATTTGACTATTGAAAAAAGATATGGTTGCTAGGTAGAATTCCAAAAAAAATAAAAAATAAAAAAAAATAACAGGTCTTCATGACTTTCAGGAAATTTACCAAAATAAGAATCAAAGATTTTTGCAATCTGACTATTGAAAATGATCATTATCACTGTTAGGAATGGAAAAAGATATGGTTGCTGGGTAGAATTCCAAAAAATAACAGGTCTTGAAGCCTTTCGGGAAATTTACCAAAATTATAATCAGTTTTTTGCAATTAAACTATTGAAAATGATAACTGATAAAATAAGGCATCAAAAAAGATTTGGTCGCTAGGTAAAATTCCAAAAAGTAATTGGTCTTTGAGAGTTTCAGGATATTTAACAATATAAGAATCATATTTTTAAAAATTAAGTGTTCATAAGAGCTGATGACATTAAAGTTGTGCTTAATTACTAGTATATGATTTCATGTTAGAATTTAAAAAATTATTGGTCTTTGACATTTTCAGGAAATTTACCAAATTTGGCACCGAAGCCAAAATTATAAATTCTTATTTTGGATTCCAAAAGCAATTCAAGTAATTCCCCATGAAAATGTAAACCACAAAATGAAAATTATACATAAAGTTCCAATCATATGCTGAGTACTTATTGTTTTAAGTTTTTTGGTGCCTTAAGGGCATGCCCCCAGGGGTCATACCAAATATACCAAATATCCGCTATCATTAGCAAATTAGATAAACATAATGGAACTCGTATAGAAAGTTTCAGCTTCCAAACATAAATACTTCAGAAGATTCGCATATTACTGGATAACTCGAAATACAATTTCGCTCATTATTCCACCCTGAGGTCAAATTTCCAAATTCCGAAACCTTCGGCACAGACAACTTTTATAGTGTTACTTATACCCTTAAAACCAAGTTTCTGCAACTTAAGGTGTAAAAAGAGTTCTACCTGAATCGTTTTTTTTTTTCGTTTTTTAGACCCCTAGAGGAAATGCCCTGAGGGGTCATACGAAAATTCCGACGCCCTCTGTGAAGTTGCCACATAATGTGAGTCGATTCCCGGGATTCAACTTTCTAGCCCAAATAACCTTAGAGATTTCTTCGATTATTGGATATCGCGAAAATATGTCCATAATTTGCCCCTAGGACGTTTGACAGAAACTCATATCCCCTAGCGCGCTAGTGCAGATCATATACTCTAGTATGGTGCCAAGTTTCAAATTTCTACCTCATAGTTCCAGAGCTATCGGGGAGCACTACGTACGTACATACGGACTGACTGCATTACATAATCCCCCGCTTTTGCTAAGCGGGGGGATAAAAAATCTTTGCCCACTTTAAAATTTCTCTTATTCTAGGCGTTTTACTGGAACGGTCTGTGGAAAAAAAATCTCAAAAACCGCTTAAAGTTTTATTTTGATTCATGACGTGTTATAAATACATCGGGCAAAAATACTGAAGGCAGAAAAGGAGAAAGTTCTAAAAAAATCCCAAACATGGCAATTCAGGTGTAACACATATGGAGACAACATGACAAAGACAAAACAAATCAACAAAGAACAACATCGCCCGCCACTAAAATATGACACTATCAATGCGAACCCCACATCCCAAACATACAAACAAACAAACAAACAAATGACCAAATACCGAAGTCACTGTGAATCTATTTTCCGCACATGCGCATTTCGACAACCTATGTCTTTTCAGTACAGACAAAATCAAAACGTTTGGAAGACCAGAAACTCAAAGACGTTAAAACTGACAAAGAACAAACAACCAATATGATCTAAACGCAAAGCCAAAACCAGCCAAGGATAGAGCCCCGCATGAGGGAGACACCCCCAAGTTTTCAACCAAAATTTACAAAAATTTTGATATTGCAAGGTTCCAAACAGAATCGACTTTCGGGTCAGCACCAAAGTACTGACTACTGGGCTGGTGAATACCCTCGGGGACTAACAGTCCACCAGCAGAGGCATCGACCCAGTGGTAACAAATGACCAAATACCGAAGTTACTGTGAATCTTTTTTCCGCACATGCGAATTTCGATAACCTATGTCTCTTCAGTACAGACAAAATCAAAACGTTTGGAAGACCAGAAACTCAAACACGTTTAAAACTGACAGAGAACAAACAACCAATATGATCTAAACGCAAAGCCAAAACTAGCCAAGGACAGAGCCCCGCACGAGGGAGACACCCAACAGTTTACAACCAAAATTTACAAAAATAAAATTTTGACATTTCAAGGTTCCAAATAGAATCGGCTTTCGGGCCAGCACCAAAGTACTAACTACTGGGCTGGTGAATACCCTAGAGGACTAACAGTCAACCAGCAGAAGGCATCGACCCAGTGGTAGCAAATGACCAAATACCGAAGTTACTGTGAATCTTTTTTCCGCACATGCGCATTTCGACAACCCATGTCTCTTCAGTGCAGACAAAATCGAAACGTTCGGAAGACCAGAAACTCAAAGACGTTTAAAACTGACAAAGAACAAACAACCAACATGATCTAAACGCAAAGCCATAACCAGCCAAGGACAGTGCCCCGCACGAGGGAGACACCATTGCAAGGTTCCAAATAGAATCGGCTTTCGGGTCAGCACCAAAGTACTGACTACTGGGCTGGTGAATACCCTCGGGGACTAACAGTCCACCAGCAGAGACATCGACCCAGTGGTAACAAATGACCAAATACCTAAGTTACTGTGAATCTATTTTCAACAAAGAACAACATCGCCCGCCACTAAAACAAGACACTATCAATGCGAACCCCACATCCAAAACATATATACAATCAAACTAACAAATCAACAAAGAACAACATCGCCCGCCACTTAAATAAGACACTAACAATGCGAACCCCACATCCCATACATTTATACAAACAAACTAATCAACAAAAAAAAACAAAAAAGCCTGAAGTTATCATTAGTAACTCCGTCGGGCCAGCTCTGCTCCAAACGTGGCACCCGTCACACAGCCAATGAAAAGGCCGGTGATAAATTATGTATAGTTGGCATTTGTCGGTTTGGGTCTGGTCACATTTGCGAAATTGAAACACTGTAAAGATCATGCATGGTGACGATGATAAAACTAATATAGTAATAATTGCAACAGTGAGGAGGGTTTAGCATAACCTTGGTGTATATGTTTTGGAGAAAGTGATTTTGTTGACAAAACCGTTGCACAAACTTCAGGCACGACATGGATTTGTCAAACCAAACCACTTACCCTTACCTTTATTGCTATTGCAATTATATAAATATCTACCTTTTATTCAACCTCTTACGCTAGTTTTAATTTCTATGACAACCATGCTTTAATTTATCATTTCTATCTTTTCATATTGTTTTTCTTTTTATTCTGGTTATCTTTTTGTATTTAATTTTTTGGGGAAAAATCACAGTAACTTAAGTATTAAGTTATTTGTATTCTAAACTATTCTTCGATTTATCTCCCCTTTATCCAACTTAACTACAAATTCATTGATCTTTAGTATTTCTATTTTATTCATTTTTTCAAATATATTTTTTATTTTGATTTTTTAATTTTTTTTTCAATTATTATACTAATTTTCCTTTTTTATTTTTACCTAAGTTGCTATGAAAATTCTTATTTTTTTGTACCTTAACATTTGTCAAGGTTTGGTTCAGTCTATCGATAACGTTAATTGTATGTTCGATTTTGTCAAGGTATTTTTTCTGTCTTTGCTTCAGACCATTGATAACCGTTTTATTTCACACACCCAAACCCTTACTTTTGCTTACTGTGTGTTTTCTCAAAGTGTCAGCAAATCATTCCGTTGGATAACATTACTAAGGTTTTTAGTTTCTTTGAGGTCACTCTGCGTTTACCAAGGCTTGTGACTGGCTATCCGATAGGACAGGCCACATTAACCCTTCCCCTTTCGTTTTAGGCTATTGGGATTGTTTTGATTTTGCTGATGTAAAATGTCATATTAGTAAGTAGATGTATTGTCCATTTGTTTTTGGGTCCCTTGTTACCAATGTATTCCGGGAGATCTTGTCGGTCTACTTCATCGATGAGCTTGCAAACATCCTATTTATTTTTTATAAGTATGGACACGTCTAAAAATCTGGTGTTATTCTGGGTACGATAGTTAATCAGCTCTCCTGTCTCTAAAGCTAGCAAGATGAATCCAAAACGAGTTGTTACTATTGAAAGCTGATATCTACATGTATTGTTATAAATCAGTCGTATTTTTCCTGGAATATTAGGGAGAGGTATGTTGTCCAAGACGAAGTTGAATAGATTCCAATAGATTTCCCGTATATTTTGCAGGTCGAATACTTGGCCAGTTTTGTAAATACAGCTGTCGGGTATCACGATCTTTAGGAAAGACGTCTGGCTGTTCATGTTCATGGTATTTCCTTGCTGCTTTCAGGTTGTTTTGTTGTTTCAAAATTGTAATGTCATGTATTGGATCTGTTTATTATCATAATTAGCCTCGTAGTTTTTTTTCTCTTGGTCTTTCGTATATAGCACGGTGATGTTTAGGGATGGATTGGTTTTTAAGCTTTGCTTTTTTAGGATTTGATTTGTTAATTGTCTGATTTTCGGTTATTATGAGCATTCTTTTAGTTTTTTTGTCTGGTCGTTTGTTACTTTGAGCATTGCTTTAAGTTATTGTCGGGCTGTTGATTATTTCTGAGCATTGGTACCATTTGTCTCGTTGTTGGTCCGTCCATGACGTTTTCTTGAGACTCGAACTCCCTCTACTTTTTTGGGTTTGTTCTTTGAATTTGTAATAATTGTTGCATATTGTGGTAGATACATGCCTAATAACGTTCAGGATTTTTTATATTAGTTTTAATGCAAACAAGAGGCCTAAGGTGTCGAATTCGATACATATAGCATGCGACGCAACTCCTCCTAAATTTTGGATTTAGGAATTGGTAGCAGACTTTTTGTTGATATTTTGTAGATGCGCAAAAAGCTTTCGGAATTTTGATTCCGGTTTCCTCAAAATGTCAAAAACTCGTGTTTTTTTTTTAATTTTAGCCTATAACCAAGAAATTTTATATACTCAGGATTATATCATGAAAGTCGCAAAGATAAATTATGTTTAAATTATGGAATTCTACATAGCAACAAAACTTTCAGATTGTTTCCATAAGGACAAACATGTTCACTAATTGGATTTCAAAAATATTTGATTCCAATTATAATAGTTTCTGAAAGTCTCAAAAATCACTTTTTGGGAGGGGGTTCTACATTGAAACTATAGTTTAAGAATTGGTATCAATTAGAACAATCATTTTCACTAATTTGATTTAAAAAATATTTGATTCCAATCTAAGTAAATTTCATGAAAGTCCCAAAGACCCTTTTTTATTTTATCTTACAACCGTACCTTCAGAAATTGATTGTGATTATTGACTTTAAAAAAAAATATTTGATAGCAATTTTGGTAAATTTCCTAAAATTAATAAATACCACATATTTTTTTTAAATTCAACTAAGCAACCACACTTTTAGGAAGTGTTTTGATCAAAACAAACATTTTTAATACTTAAATTTCAAAGATATATGATTCCAGATGTGTTGCCTTTCCCGAAAGTCTCAAAGAAAACTTATTATTTTTCTAATTTTATTTGATTTTTAAAAATTTTACATTTTAAGAATTTGATTCAACCAGAACAAACATTTTCACAATAGTTGCATGGATTTCGAAAATAATTCATTTAGAGTTTGGTAACTGAAAGGCCACTAATTTTTTGGAATTCTTCCTAACAATCATTCTATCCTTTTAGTGAAAATAGTGACTGTCGATAATATGATTTAAAAATGTTAAGAAAAATTACTCACAGGGAGTATAACAACTTTTTCTGTGCCAAAACAGGGAGTGAGGGAATCACTCTCGTATATCGGAACTTTGATCTTCCAATTGTATAATTTTAACTGCAATAGAGAGGCATAAGCTGAAGAAATGACCACTCTATCATTTTGCAGTGGTTTTGTTCTTGCTTTTGTCTCTTCGGTTTTTGGATTTTGGCATAACATACTGACATGTTTTTTTGTATATTGTTGTTTCCTGTATAATGCGCTAAATGGTCTCTGTGATACTCCATATAGCTGTGATGTATATATTTCATCAGCTCTTTTTCAAGGAATATTGTTTCCACACTCCAGTTCTTATTAGTCGAACTATCAGCAAAGTTGTCCCAACAATGAACCCTGGATCTACATTACTGCGTATAAATTTCCCTTTCATCATAAACCCGTGACAGGGGCGCACAAATATTGTAGAAAAAGAACAAATACCGAATCGAAACGGTTCATATAGAAATAATTATTTTCTTTATCGTGACAGACTAATGGTCTATAGTAACGGTATTCAACTCATCGTATCCATTCCGTTCCTTTGACAAAAACCTGACGTTAGTAGAAAATATTATCATTGGAAGAACTGTTTCAACAAATATGTTTGTTCATTTTAGTTTTTAAATGCATAATTAATATTTTCTAACCGGTGTAATGAACGCACTATTAGCCATAATGTGTTTATTGCATTCCATTTTGTTGCACGTGTGTGCGTCAAACATAGCTATTTCTTAAAAACTTTTGAATCTATATATAACTGCGGTAATTTAGAAACTATTCACTAAAAAAGAAAAATTAATTATACAAAATGTTAAGACAGAGTCCCTAAAACAACCAAAAAACAAACAAACAAACAAAACAAAAACAAAAACAAGAATAAAAGCAAAAACAAAAACAAAAACAACCAAAAAAACACCCCCCCTAAAAAAAAAAAAAAAAAACAAAACAAAACAAAACAAAACAAACAAACAAACAAAACAAAAAAAAATTAAACAAAAACCAAACAAACAAAAACAAACAAACAAAATACAAAACAAAAAACAAAAACAAAAAACAAAAAACGAAAACAAATTAAAAAAAAAACAACAACAAGAACAAAAAAAAAGCCATAACAAAGCAAAATAATTAAAGCTTTCTGAGAGACTATACAAAAATAGGATGTTGATTGTATATGTATTGAGCTTAATTTTGGCTGCATTTCATTTGCAAACTTTTTGAGATTAAGTGACAATTCATATGCGCACTTTTTAATATTTTATTTGCGCACAAATTTTCTTTCATTTGCGCATATTTATGAGGTCTATACCTTCTTAACATGTATCCAAAAGATGAAATAAACAAAATTAAATGTTTCAAAATTTCACGATAAATTCAGAAAGATTCAGTAACTTTAGTTGAGTGCAGAGTATAAAAATGAACCTTGTGTATCGTTAAATTGCTTTGGTTTACCTTTTCTGGAGACCGGTTGCATTACATTTAACATATTTTATTCGCAAAAACCAATTTTCAAAAGGGATTGGACAAAGACCGGTTAGATTGCTGACTGTTTTGTTTTAAACGATGTACAGTTTGCAGTCTTAGTTGCTGTGTCCTAATTTCAACCGTACTTTATTCCCATCGTCCTTATATGGGCAAATATTCTTTCACGTAGAATAACCTGGAGCAACGCTAGAACCAATGCACCATATGCCTTTCACATGCATTTCAATTAATTGTTCTACACAGCACATACTCCATCTTTGTTTTAGACGTTAGATAACAACGGGGGTAGCGAAACTAAGACAATACCTAGACGTGAACAGAGATAAGGTTTTATTTTTATGATTAGCACATACGAAATTATGTTGTAAAACAATCTATCTCAACTTTCCGATGGTAAGCAGTGATCAAAGGACCAATGTCCAGGTCACGGAAAAAAAAAGAAGAGTTCGGTTGAAACAAAACAAAGAAATGTGCACAAATCGAAGTACTAGTAACAAAATGTGCGATAATGAAATACAGAAAGTGCACAAATGAAATAAAAATGTGCGGAAATAAAATGAAAAATTTGCGCAAATGATATGCAAAAATGCGCAAATGATATGCAAAAATGCGCAAATGAAATGCACCGCTCTTGATTTAAAATTGGAGTTTCTTTGGTTTAAAAAAACATGACAAACAATTAAAATCTATGCAAGAATCCATTGTGCTTTCTAATTATGTTTCAGTGTTAACGACAGCAGAGCCAGAACCAATACTTTTTTATTTACATAATTTTTACGTTTGTTGTGCAGTTCAAAAATCTAAGTATAACATAATGTATTATTTTCATGGTAGCATTATGATTATTTACATCAGTACTTATTTTTATCGTTACAGATTAGTTCATTTGAAATATATTTCTATTCATCAATGGGATATTCTAATTCTTATCAGCCAGACCTACGGCGTATATCATAAGACATAAAAAAACATACAAAACAGTACAAGACATAAATCACAACAATATGCAGCACAAAACGGATTAAGCAGTAATAATAAATATAATATTTGGTTACATAATTATATAATGAGACAATGTCCATAAGGGTTTCACTGTTTACTGACAAACTTCCTGAATAATTTTGCAAACCCACTGGTGACTCCTAGATGCGTTAATTTGGATCGTTTTACCCCATTTCTTTTCTTTTTCATAATTGTGAGTATGTGAGAGTTTGGATTAAGTAACTCCATAATTTCACTGAATTTTCATTATTTCAAAGTAAAGTGAATTTCATTTTCTTTCTCAGTTTTACAATATTTACAGAAACGTCTGTCACTTTGAATATTATTATATCGACCAACCTTTATTTCTAGATTTTTAAGTGTTATATTTATATAGATGATTTATTTTTTTATTTTCTGTGTAAGCAGATCTCAAAAGGGAGTTGCTTTCATCACATTTTTTTCTATTATAAAATCTGAACATTCAAGATGTAAATTTTAAATGACCCATCGCTTTTTAAGATTATTGCAGGGTACTTGTATTTTTTGACAGTTTCTAGAAACATAAGCGAGAATGCTTAAGCTGGCGTGACGGAAACATTTGTATTTTTGTATGAGATTTCTTCTTTACACTATATTTTTGCATGCGCACCTTTGCATATCATTTCCGCACATTTTTTATTTCATTTGCGCACTTTCTTTATTTTGTTTCAACCGAACTCTTCTTTTTTCCGTGAGCTGGACATTAGTCCTTTGATTGGAAAGTTGAGATAGATTGTTTTACAACATAATTTCTCTCTGTCTTTGAACTTCTGAATTTTTCGTATGTGCTAATCATAAAATCAAACCTTATCTCTGTTCGCGACTAGTTACTTTCTAAGTTTCGTTCCCCCTTTATCTAACGTCTAAAACAAAGATGGAGTAACAATTCATTGAAATGCATGTGAAAGGCATATGGTGCATTGGTTCTAGCGTTGCTACAGGTCATTCTACGTGAAAGAATATTTGCCCATAAGTACGACGGAAATAAAGAGGACGGTTGCGATTAGGACACAGCAACTTAGTCTGCAAACTGTACATCGTTTATAACAAAACAATAGGCAATCTAACCGGTCTGTGCGAATAAAATATGTTAAATCTCCAGGAAAGGTTTAACGATATGCAAGGTTCATTTTTATACTCTGCACTCAATTTAAGTTACTGAACTTATCATGAAATTTTGAAACATTTAATTTTGTTAATTTTATTGTTGGATTTTTTTTTGGGGAATTTCAAACAATTAATTTTGTTAATTTTATCTTTTGGATAAATGTTAAAAAAGGGTACAGTCAAATATGCGCAAATGGAAGTAATTTTGTGCGCAAATGAAATATTAAAAAGTCTCTTAATCTCAAAAAGTGAGCAAATGAAATGCAGCCATGCACCAAAAGAGGCTTATTCTTGCCCAATTTTGATGAGTTAACACATGGCAAGACCACCCAGAAAATATTTATGTTCCCTCAAAGTGTTTTACTATTGATATCATTCGAAAAATAAAGAAATTAAGAAACTTGGTGATATCCTTATCGTTCCTGGTTTACTTTAAGTGTTGATAATTATTTATTTTACAGTTTCGTAGATAGTAATGTATAATCATCAAAAAGTCATACTGGCCCTCATGTCCACTTTTTCATAATCAATTATTTTTTTCTTTGTGTTGCAATTTCGTCAAAGAAACTGCATGGTTTGTAAATTTGAAAATAAATGAAAACGTGCCACAACAAACAGCATTAATTTGTATATTTTTTCTTGTTGAACAAATGATTATCATACGATCTTCTAGATACGGCTAATTAAGATGCAAATAAAAGTCAACAATTACAAATTCTACCAACAGACGTGTAAAAGACACGGTTTGTTAAAAACACATCACCGACGTCGTGCTAAACTCATCATATCGGAACACTGGAACCTTTAAACGTCTTAATGTCAACAAATTACTTTGCAAGAAATCAAAGCCATTATTCATTTAAGTGTTTCAATATACATACATTTTAAAACTCAACATTTCATATTCCATCCATCTAGTTATAGAAGGCTTTAATGGAAATTTCACACATTGAGTTGAAAATTAAATATGGTCAACAATTAAACTTTAAATGTACAGTAACTTTAGCGACGTTGCTACCATGTACAAAACCGCTGTTAATGTCCCTATTTGGTGCATTAGGAAGAACCTAGCGCAGCTATGCCACTGGAATAAGACCCAATATAAATTGATTCATATTCTTGTCTTGAAGGCAATAATTTTTAGTGTCTCATTCTAATTTCTAAATTGTTAATTTTAACCAAAAAAAAAAAAAAAAATTACAACCACTTGCAGATCATAAATGTATAGTATATATGTAATTAATCAACATAGTCTAAAACGGTGAGGATATAAAAGTAAGTGAAAAACGAACTGTCAGTCCGAAACAAACAATCGAAGGACAATGGCAACATCGGAAAAACAAAGACACAACATGCGCATGTCACAGAAAAGAAAAATGAACACACACACACACACAACGCAGACAAAATAAAAAACCATAGGTGAGACCAGAAGCATCTCCTGCTTCTTATAAGACATCCGTCGTGTTGAATATGTCTATAGATTGTGCATGTCGTACCCCTGATGTCGAACATGAGAGAAAATGTGGTTTTGTCCCCAGGGCGATACTCTCGAAAATAACCCATACATAGGCTCGTCCCAAAGAAAAAATACCCCCTCTAATACCAAAATTTTGAAGTATCACCCCCGAATACCTGTTATAACAATACATCCCTAAGATTAGCTTCCAAATTTTTTTACCCCCCCCAAAAAAAAATACCAATAAAATTTTATGTTCTGTTATTTGTTGTTTATTGACCAAACTTTCATTGGTCCGCCTGTGCAATGTTATGTAAGACAAAGGCAACCATTTCTAGAGATTATTATAAAGCTATCCAAACAGTATAAACTAGTGTAGGGTCCATCAAACGATAGGGATTTTCGAGAGCTTATTGCTATATTTTGCACTTAAAAGCCATATAATTTTATGCATGTGGTCAATCTTGTTATCACAAAACTCGTGTGCCCCATAAAACTACATTTTTTCAAAATAGAAAAATCTAAAATTTTAAACCCCCAAAAATAGTCGAAGCGTATGTTTAAAAAAATTTGGGAATACCCCTATGATTTTGATCTAATGCAAGTAGACTTTGCTGTCCAAGAACTGTGAACTGAATTGTGACCTGTGTTTTTAAGGGACAATTTATACAGTAAATATAATATATAGTCCATGGGTTTTTCCAAGATTACACCTGAAAATCAATTGTTAAATTAAAAAAAAATAGCGATTGTGCAAAGCATGCACTGCCGGCCGATAGTAAATCATAGCGCGCTGTAACAATAATTGTTACATTTTGTTACAGCGCGCTATGTTATGCTTTATCAAAGAGAAATAACTCTGATTCGAAACTTGTATTGAGGTTTTAGCATTGACACGACACAAAATGGCATTGATTGTGATTTATATGATTTTATGTGTTTCCTCTTATCTTTCGTTTTGACTAACAAATTATAGAAAATGTTCTTGTTTATATTTACATTTCCGCAAAAGTGAAAAGTACCAAAAGTGCGATTCATGACCAATGAGGTTAAAAGTTTATCTTTATGAAGTTCCTATATGATCTATATTGAAGCATTTTGCAATGTGAGCATCTGAAAATTAGCATATAAATGTTAGATCTGAAATTTTTAATCACCGAACGTTTTTACTTCGCTAGTTGAACCTAAGCTGTTTATGGTTAATACAGTGCTCAAACAGAAAGGTTGCAGTATTAATTTAATATGATAGCCTGTTTAAAATCAAGATGTTATACGCAGACAATATATCACCCAAAATAGGATTTCCTACTAAAACCCTCTTTATAGAAATATCCAATGAGATCTACACCATCTCTTTTTAAACAAATTGAAAAACAAAACTCGATAATATAAATTTCATAAAAGGTGGATTTTGAACATTTGACAGGAATTCATACACATTTGACAGGAATTCATACAAAGAATTACTGGAATAACTGGAATAAATCACTGCTAGATCGAGCTTTTCAATTATTATTTCTGAATTCGAAATTACAGAAATCACCAAGAATTTGTTGGGACTTTGTCTCATATGCATTTTGTTCACATCCTGTTTTTGTTCATTTTCTATTGGGATAGAAATCGGGCAGTTGCAGTATGAATCAATATTTGATTCAAGGACATATAAAGACGAAAATAGGGATTCATATCAAGTAACAAGTTTCTGTAACCCTTTTTTTAAAAAAGAAATAGTAAATGATATTTTTTACTTTTCAAAACATTTTAGATAATATGTCTGAAAATGCATATCGCTAGCGTCTGTGTCAAACTAAAAAAATCCAAATTTTACAAAAGTAATTTTTCAGGGATGTATTCTAAAGTACCCCCATGTTTAAATATTAGTTCCGAAGCAAATATCAAATTTAATACTTGTTCGAAATAAACACTCAAAACATTGACGTAAAAGTAAAAAAAATATGTTTGAGAAACAATCTAAGCACATTTCTTTTATGGCCATCAGAATCATAGAACTGTAGAGGAAAACTGGAAAATGATAAAGAATTTTATCCTGGAAACAACGCAGAGAAACATACCATCAAAAACGTCAGGGGCAAAAAGTCTGTACCTTGGAAAAACAAGGGATCTGTGAGCGAATTCTCACTTGTAATACACCCGCTCTCATCTTCCAGTCTCTAATAACCTGACAAAGTTGGTAAACAAAATGTAATACCCCACAAGTCTTAAAATATGTCACACAATATGGTATGACTACACAAAGCTTCTGAAAAAAAATTTCAAGTTTGTATCATTTAAGATTGGAAAGAAAAACTTTACGAAAGTTGTGACGAACGGACAGAATAATGAAAACTTGACTACTTGGCTAAACAGGAAGTAGCATCCCGACAGGTTTTGAAATGCATCGCACAACATGGCATGGCTACACCATGCTTCTGACAAAATTTGAAGTTTGTATCATTTACCATTGCAGAGAAAAATTTTACGAAAGTAGTGACGGACGGACGGCAAAATGAAAAATTGACTAAGTCGGTAAACAGGAAGTAGCATCCCGACAGGTCTGAAAATGTATCCCACAATATGGCATGACTACACATTGCAGAGAAAAGCTTTACAAAAGTTGTCACGGACGGAATTACGGAATTACGGAATGACGGAGACAAGTAAAACAGTATACCCCCTTCTCCTTCGGAGCGGGGGTATAACAACAGAATTAGAAGTATGATAAAAAGGAGAAAACAACTCGTGCAAACTACAAGAAAACAAAGAGCATACGTATAAAAAGAAAATTGCAACAACTGAGGAAGGAAAAAAAATGGAATTCAAACATCTCATGACAACTTTGTTAACAACATGATAGGAGACATTAAGAAGGATCCAAAACCATTCTGGAAGTATATTAACAACCAAAAATTAGATAAATAGTGTATACCACCACTTCAAACCAAGAACGGAAGAACAGCAGAGACGGATTTTGACAAATGCTTTTGCAAAGTCTAAGATGAATATGTCGACTTGTTTCCTTTTTTCTAGTGATGATACCCAGTCATTTGACACCGTCCCGCATGAACTTTTGAAAGTTAAGTTACATAGATATGGTATACAACAAAACGTCTTAAACTGGATTGATTCATTTTAAGCAGATCGAGAACAATGTGTTGTGGTGAATGGATCCAAGTCTAACATATCAAGAGTACAGTCTGGTGTCTCACAGGGTACAGTACTGGGCCCAATCCTCTTTCTAGTCCTAATAAACGACATCTCCGAAAATGTTAAATCTAACATCAAGCCATTCGCAGATGATTGCGTATGTTATAGGGAAATTGACTGTGCGGAAGATTGCAAAATACTATAAGATGACATCAATAAACTTTGGGCGAATTAAATGGGAATGAGATTTCAGCCTTTGAAATGTAATATGATGACTCTCAGCAGTAAGAAGAATAACATCAAATACAGATACACTCTGAAAGACACAGCACTTGAATTTCTAACATCAACCAAGTACTTAGGATTGCATATTACTAACAACCTACTCTTGGAAAAGCACACCACAGGAACATGCAATAAATTGTACAGAATCTTAGGCCTGCTCAGGAGGAACCTATCATCGTGTTCACCTGAAGTAAAAATGCAAGCATTTAAAGGATTAGTTATACCACTCCTGGAATATGTTAGTTCAGCTTGGATACCATATCAGGAATGTCTGAAAGATCAAATAAAAATGTCCAGAAAAGATCATCAAGGTTTATAACATCAGATTACACATATGAACAAAGATCTATCACAAGAATATATAACGAGCTAAAACTGAAACCATTATCAGAAAGAAGAAAGAACAACCGATTAATTCTGCTTTTTAAAGGCATAAACAATATACCAGTATACCAACAAATCTACTCAGCAGACATATGCATATCACAAAAAGTATGCACATAGAACATCTCAGCAGGATATATGCCAGAACTGATATCTTAAAATGCAGCTTTCTACCCAATACACTAACAGACTGTTACTCACTACCCACAGACAAATTTACAAAAGTTGCAACAGTTCAGGACCCAGTAACCACATTTACAAAAATCATCAAGGGGGTATGGAATAAATATGCTACTTGACGCAAGCATGTTGAATTTAAGTCAGTTTTGATGTTTCACTGTACAGAATCAAAATCAAGATCCTGGGCAAACCTCTTGGACAAATGTGAGCATTTTAAAAAAGATAACGGTTCCGTGCAGAACCCTTTGGGTCTCAGCACGTAACAAACTATCTTTTATGTCATACATTCAGTTCGTAATAATTAACATACGTTGGTTACAGCTACAGCCTGGTCCAAAAGATGTCAAAACAAATGAAAGCTATATTCCGCGATATCATGTTGTATTATCCCTTTTATAAATCTTCTGCAGATTCGCCATAAAGGAACAAGGGAAACAAAGGATGGAGATCGGCCCGAAATTTCACCTTAAATAAAGATGAAAATTAATTACAANATTTTAGACAGTTTGCTTTTTTATTGCAGCTGATGAGTGTACCAATGCTTTAGGAGATGATAAGTGCTGGGAGATGGTTGACAAGTGCAGGACTGATGAAAGTATGAAGGAAAACTGCAAGGAGTTGTGTGATTACTGTTAATAAAGCACCAACGTTTTAATGATAGATTCCGTGCCGAAGACTTCAACAGTATTTAGTACTGACATTGACTTAACTTTGTACATCTATATAAAAAATCATTTTGTACAGTTACCGTCAATAAAAAGTTAACATCTTGAAAATAAATTTTAGTAGTTAACTCCGTACTCATTTGCTTGTTTGAACCAGGGTAAGCGTTTGACACCATCAGCAAATTCTTATAAACGACTGCAGTTTCTACGTTTCAATTTGCTGTTTCATCAGACTAAGGGCCTGTTCACACCACAAAAGTTAATCCGGATTAACTCAGGTAGAAACGGCTTAATCCACATGACATTCACACTGAAAAAGTTGATCCGGATTAACTTAATCCACAACGTGACATGTATTTCAACTAAAAATTGATCAATGTGAACGTAACGTTGTGGATTAACTTAATCCGGATTAAATTAATCCAGATTAACTTAATCCGGATTAACTCCAATGTGAACAGGCCTTAAAATACTTCTTTACTTGTCAATGATGGACATGAAACTACATGTATTAGAAATAAATCCATTTATGGTACAAGTATGACTTATTCAAATTTTTCTACAAATAGAAATCAGAAACCCCATTCTAACTGTACACGCCATACTAGATTATACGATAGGAGTAAATTGTCGATTCTGCTCTTATTGCAGTTTAGCAAAGCATTGTTTTGGGTCATTGGGATGTTGTCCACTTGACATTTACCCCATTTCCTTTCTTTTTCATATTCGCCATGTCTAACAGTTCATTTGATGATCTTTAAACATTAAATGGCAATTTGTAGAAACTAAATTTACAGTAGCTACAGTATTTTTGTATATGTATAAAAAGTAGATCAAGGTCTCTGCGGTTGCACTGTTATTTCCGAGGTTTTCCACCAGCCAAATAGTGAAGTACTTAGGGACCGACCATTTAACTTGAAGGGGGGGGGGGGGCTATGGTTTTTTTCTAAAAAAAAATATTTTGGATCTGATTTTATGTGAAAAAAATATTTTGGCTGCCAAAATGATGAAAAAAAAATTTCTGAAGGAGGCTAAATAATGTTAATTTTGCAAAAAAAATATTTTGTTGATACACGTGCAAAAAATAATTAATTATTTCGTCCAGAAAAAAAACCATAACCCCCCTTCAGGTTAAATGGTCGGTCCCTTATTTGGTGTTAAAAAAAATCGATTTTCTGCTGAAAATAATAACTGTATTTTTATTCTGCTTCTTCATGTTTAAAAGAGCAACGACAAAAGCTAATACGTTTCGGACCAGCGATGTACACCCTGTTCAACGAAAACAAAAGCTTTTGTTAACAACAGGCTTCTTAGCATTTGTCGTTGCTCTTCAAACATGAAGCAGTAGAATATTCGAGCATACCCATTTTGTCTCAATTTTC
>MJUU01007454.1:182399-193367 GCA_002080025.1 Modiolus philippinarum | reverse complement strand
ATGCGTTTAATACATGCGAACTTCAAAAGACTATTTTTTTCTGACCACAGCTAACTTAACTTCAGACCAGAGATGACATTGGAAATAAGTATAAAATCCTTGATGTGATCCAGATACGAACCTGTGTTTGATGATAACAAAGTCTGCTAATGTTAACATGAATAGATGTGTATTGTTTACGTATATTCAGAGATTTCCCGGTACCAAAAATTTCATCTCGATCGTGTCCGCCATATTTGTTTTGATTAGGTGAAGCTGGTTCCGGTTTTAAGGGGTACACGATACTTGCAAGTTATAATGTAATTATATTTATGAAAAGGGATAGTTTAAATGAAGTTAATTAATACATAAACCGATTATGAAGATCAATAAGGGAATATCACTTAAAATTTACTAAAGGTAAACCGTAATAGTAACCGCCTTTGACTTTTAATTACGTTTGGAGATAAACTTCCTGTGTTTACAAAATCAATATATTTTCATTTGCAAATTCCCAAAATGTTTGAACAAACCATTAAATAAATACAGGTACAGTTATTCCTCTAAATATAAGTGAATAAAGCATCATGTTTTCCATTTAATTCAGTCTACAAGGTTACTCTCGGCGTCTCCATACATTTATGGACAGAACATGTAGTTGAAAATTTACGTGCGTTTTTTACACACGAACTAGATTTTTTCTGATTCTTTTCCTCTGAGAAAGGGGGTGCGTTTTATACACCAATGTGTTTAATACACACCAAAATTCGGTATCTAATCAATCATAAAATACCAACAACTGTACTATATGTACGACAAAGTTTCAATATTTTCAGCTATGAATTTATGCTTTGATTGACAATATCAGTAATAACTGCGCTAATAGTGACGTAAGAGGTCAAACCAACTTTGTAAACTTGGAGTTCTAAAAAACTAAGCTTACCAACGACTCCCACTCTAATAGCAGTTTTAATATCTTTATTCCTACAATAGTTGCCAAGCAACTTCATCAACATGTCAGCTCCCAAACAATGACTTGACTTCAGAAGGTCATCACTGGCTAATTGCAATGGAACCTTTGTTCTACTCTGAAATTAACAATTACTTTGATATTATCTTATCAATCAATGCATCACAAGCATTTTTTTTTTGTGTTGAAAGTGAACAATATTTTTAACTACTGGTAGAGAAAACATACAGAAATATATCACTGTATGCTTGTGTGCATATAATTTTGCAAGAAAATAAGAAATAAGTCGTTTTGATGGTTTACTATAACAAATGAAGAATTTTATTGTCCAAACTGTGAAACAAGAATGTAATAATACAATTAAAAATACATGTGGTATTTCTACTACTTATAATAAGGAAAGTTGTTGTTACAGGGAAATTCTATGGTTGAAATATCAAATTTATATAATGCACATAACATGTCTGCATCTTAATTTGTCACACAAATATATCATATCCAAACAAAACTGTAACAGCCAGTGTTGGACTCAAAATGAATTTATCATAATCCCAGAGCTTTACCATAGCATCAAAATAATTTCTAATAATTTTATTTGCATAATGATAATCAACCCAAAGTATGGATCAAAAATGAAGTCCTACACAAGTTTTCTCCATATTAATGTGTAATAGAAAACTGTAGTTTAAATAAAGAATCTATCCTTTCAGGTCATTGATTATCATAGTTCTACTGTCAAAAGGGTTAAACTTTTCTGTTTAACTCTTGAGACAGTATCCAATGAAATCGCCAGATCAATTAACCCACATGTTGGAGAATACTTTGATCTCCCATACTTTGATCTCCCATGCTTTGAAATTGACGAGAACAGCATAAGAATTAGAGAAATATAATTAAACCTATCATTAATAAAATTTTACATCTTAGGCCATACAAAAATAATAATTAGATTCTCAGGCCAAATTTCTGAAAAAATGATGAGGCAGGGAGGGAGAACATTTTTATTTTTATTGGTTCAAAATCATGACGAGGCATCTTTTTACATTTCTGAATACCCAAAAAGTGATGAGGCAAGTGATTTTAATTTTTTTTTATTTGAAATTTGAATAAAAAAGTTAAATTAGTTCCCAGAAAAGAGATGAGGCAGGGGCCTGAGAAGCTAATGTATTTTTTTATTTTGCCTTATATAACTAGCATTACATCCATACTTACCAGATTTGTCTGTTGTGTTTGTGTTGAAGCCTTGAAAGCAACTGCAGGAAATTCATTTCTTAAATGTTTCAACCACAATTCTACATTTTCTCTTGGTACAAGATCTAAAAAACAAAGAAAACACTTCAATCAGTATTACAATTTTATGACACACATAGGTTTTCATTTCAATACAGTTCTAGTATGGTCATAATTCTCAAATGTTTGTTTTTTTTTCTTCAGGTTTTTAAAAGTTAATAGCAGCCAGCAGCTTATCCTATCTCCTATTTGTTTTGTATTTCATCATTGTTTATTTAAAATGATTTTTTGGTTACAGAACATACAATCAGCTGATATTTAAATTCCCCATAAGATACATCTACTTACAAAAAATCTTTGATATAGTAACAAAGACAGAAGAACTTTAAATAAGTCGAGCATAAAATGTAATCCGAAGTGACCCAGTATTTACCTGGAATCTGGCAAATATCAAATGCACATTTATTGACAAAATATTATTTCTCTAGTCATAATGCTAAATGCAAACTTTAACAAAGGTCAATCATATATAAAATGTCTATATTTTTCATCTTGAGTAACGTTATCAAATATTCAAAACACATATACTGACAAAATATTTTTCATTTAAAGATTTGTGTTCCTTTTTTGGAAAAGGCTTTAAGCACAAATTATAACTAGTGCCACTCATGCATAAAATATAGGACAAACGTGATTAAATTTTTATAAAGGTATTAGTACTGTCAAAGTTTTTTATATAGATAAAATCTCATCCCTTTATGACTTATACATACAAACCAACTTGCAACAGTGGCGGATTTAGGGGGGGCTCGCCCCCCCCCCCCAGGTCGGAAAATATTTAAAATTCCTAGGGGTTTTTAAAAAAATTGGGTTCTGGGCCCCCCTTTTGGAAAAAAATATTGGTCGGGCCCCCCCTTAGCAGAAAGTCTGGATCCGCCACTGTGCAACATATCCAATCTACAAAAGATATTGGCTGAGGGGATAATAATTACTCAGTTGCATTTTTAGAGTAGTCCTTCAAGTATTTTCAGTTTAAGCAAAGATGAAAGAAGAATTTTGATGTACATATTGTTATTGTCTCATCAGCATTTCAAATGTTTAACATATGAAGACCTGAATATATAAATGTCATTTATCTTAAATGCAAGAAAATAATTTCGTCCGTAAATTGTGGTTTACAGTGGGAGATGGATGACCAATGGGAGATTAAATGACCAACCAGACATGTTGATTTTTGTGATAAAACAATTGTAATCAGGATTAAATTTAATAAAATCCTAGACATCACTATTAAAAGTACACTTTACTTGAAGCAACACTGCACCCACAATACAGGTTTCCATTAATTTTTATTAGTATTCTACAGAAGATAATAGGATCATTTATTTGATCAAAAGTAGAGATCAAAGTATTCTTACTCATGTAAACATTTTTCATCATTCCAAATGTTTAGATTTTATCTGCACTGAAGAGACATAAGTTGTCAAAATGCACATATGCAGAAACTAAATTCACAGTAACTTAAGTATTTAGTTTATCTTGTTTTGTTGTACACAACTTGAAAAAAAAATACAAATCCATCTTTCATTGGTCGCTTCATACTGTAAACCACAATTTATGGAAGAAATCAATACTTCAAGTGTGATCTCATACATGAACCTTTTATACTTCAAAATAACACATTTGTTCATACTACATGTACTTACCAATTTTATTTAATATTAAAACTAATCTTTTATTTGTACCACTTTCCAATATGGCTTCCTCCATTTGTGTACATCGACTGCCAAGTGGATCACGAGCATCTAGTACTTCTAATATCACATCTGCAGCATCAACAACCTACAATATAGATCTCTAAACTGTATGTCTACATTCAACAACAAAATTTATTTTGCTGTAACAAGATTTCCAAAACTTGATTGTAAAATCTAATTTTAACTTTTAATTTACTAAGAATTACTAAGCTTTTCCTTAAGCAAAACACAGAAATGAAAACAGATACAGTTTGTTTTTAGTTTTTTATATTTTAAAGTATTATGTTGATTGAAAAAAGTATATAAGTCACCACTAATCAAGTTTTTAAGAGAAATATAGAGTTGATTCCGATTATTCCATACATAAGCGGATGCCACACTTCATTACTGGTACCCAGTTGAATACATGCTGATCACTAGTAATGAGGCCAGGTACTGGACATTCGTACATCATTATAATATAAGTATAACTGCTATTGAACACATGATAACTCCACGGGATATCCGAATAGGACATTAATCGACAGCGTGAAATTCCGTACACTTGGCGTCAAATTCCGTATACCTATGGGTGCAATTCCGTACATTCCGCTTATACCACAATAAGACCAGTCACAAGTTCCATTTCAAGATCGTATATTTCACTGTCGTGCTATGTGACATGCTTTACCCAGTCAAGAATACAGGGCACCTGCTGTTACTTCCGATTAAGTGTTTCTTCTTATCCTTCTCTTGAGTGTGTGTGTGTAAGTGTGTTTCACCTGTGTTGTTTGTATTCAGTGTACAATGTAATTTTAAAGAATATACAATTATAGCCCACAGAAAAAGTTAATATTCAAAAATTGAATATCAACCACACATGGATATTTCCCAAGGGAAATAACCTTGTTGGGGGTTGACAACTTTTTGATATTTACCGCCTCCGAGGGCCATATTTGTTTCATTTTGCAAACACTTGATAAAAAAACCCATAGAATTATTCAATACTCGGCAAACTAATACCGAAGCAAAAAGGTCAAAACGGGAAAGTTCTAAAATAAAAAAAATCCCAAAAAACAAGGCAATTCAAAGGACATTATAAATTTTAAGTGTTATTCACCGGTGAATAATTAGAGTTGTACCATGAACGTTGTAAATTCGTAAGGTTATCTACCCAAAGTACTGTGACTGCCATTTAGCCAATAGTACGTCAAGGTGGTATACATGTACATGTACTTGGACTAGTGTGGGGGACATATACATTAATATCCACTGAGTAATTAATATATACAATAATATCCACTGAGTAATCCACTCAGTGAAACATGACGATCAAAAGGCTTAATTTGAAAGAAAAATCATCAATTGTGGATATTCAGAAGTCCTATTTATTACAGTTAAATTGACAATAGCATTAATGGAAAGCATTGGTTTTGGATGAACAAAAAATAAAACTCAGTTTGGATGAGGAACAATTTTGGCCATGTTAGTTCATGTTTTGCTAAGTAAAACTCAATAAAATGTTTTTTTTTTTACCCAAAACCTGGTCTTGCAGTTGCGCTTTGTTTGATGTGTCTACAGTGACGGATCCAGGGGGTGGCTAAGGGTGGGGACCAGCCAACTTAGGTTGGAAAATAAGGGTTTTTCGGAAAATTGGGTTGTTGGCCCTGTTATGGAAAAATTGTGGGTCCCCATAACAGAAAGTCTGGATCTGCCATTGGTCTAGCTTCATAAGCTGATTTTTAATATTTTTAAAATGATTTTCAAGTATATGATCCAATCTCACACTGTTTCGAATTTTGAAATATTGATTTATGCTGCCCAACCCGCATTACTGAAAAAAAAAAAAAAAAGATTTTACATATTATATATTTTTTTGTTTGTTTGTTCATCTATTTTAGACATGTTTTCACATCACAATCGGCTACAAGTGTTCTTTTCATATCCCACCACACATACAGTGGTGAGGTATTATGTGATACCCTCAGGTCGTGTGTCCCTCTGTCCGCCTTCGAAGGTTTCTGACTGATAACTTGTTAACGAAGTAACAGTCTTCAAACTTGGTATGTAAAACCTCTTCACCATAAAACTCAGGTCAAGTTTTGAATTTGGGTTCATAGGTCCAAGGGGTTTGGAGTTATGGCCCTTGAAACTTTTTAATTTTATGAAACGTGGCAGAGTGTCATGTAATCACAGTCACTTGAAGTTGACCTAGAAATTAAAGCAACTGTGATGTAATGCACCAGCACTATTTTCGCATTTCTGTAATACACGAAACAGTTAATGATCGTAAATTTGAGTTTTTGTGAAGCAAATGCATGAGACAGCGTTTTGCATTTATGCCGATTTGCATTTTATTTGCAACTATTTTTATCCTGCAATGGTAGCTTTTACTATACAGATAAAGCCCTACTTATATTCCCTTGCTGTATCCTGCACAGCTGTATCTTGTATCGATTTAAGCCACGCCCACTTCCGGTATTTATGGACAGACAGAAAACCCCAAAATATTCATTTTTTGATAATATTTTCCATTAAATGAAGTTGTTTTATGTATTGCGGGATAAAAACAATATGTAATTAGTGTCTTTAGATATCAAATGCATTTTTACTCGGCACGAAACAGATTGAAATGCTTACCAAAGGCTCGCACGTCAATCTGTTTCTAAGCCTTGTACAAATACAGTTGATATTTAAAGACACTAACTATATATTGTCTATTTCTTTCATTTGCGCCCATTATTTTTTTACTTGTTAATTTCCTGTGAAATACAGATATTCTTGTGATTTGTTTACACTACACTGAAGAAATTTTAAAAAAAAATCTTGCACAAAAAGCTTACACGGATTAAAAGTAAAGTTCAAAGGGTGATAAAAATGAAATAAAAAATATAAATGCAAGTGTTTAACTAAGTACAAATTTATACCAACAGAACATGTTGTGGCCCTGTCTTTACAAGACGTATTGGTACCACATTGGTATCAGTAAGGTACAGTACCATACTCCACAGTTTATAGCCAGATTAAACCTATATTTTCAAGGTATTGTAGAATTTGATGTAAGTCTTTCATAGCTATTTATTGTTTTTTTAAATCTCAACTTTTAAGCTACAACTTTTATCTTGGAATTTTGAACTTTTACCATTTCAAAAATATATGTAAAAAAGTAACAAAATACTATATATTTTAATTAAGTCATTCATACACAAATAAAATCGGCGCAAATGTCATACACCCGTGTGAGATTTACGAAAAAAGTCAAAGATCAAAGGGAAAGAAAAAAACATCAATGAAATTTCTGAAAATTTTCTCAAAAAAGCTTAATTCTCATGCATTTTGTGTGAGAGTTAGAGTCACACATTTTGCGTGATCTAGTTGGCAGGCCTGAATTAGTGTATTGAATTGTAACGCATGTTCGTTACAATTAAGCAACGCCATGAAAGGATGTTACCAGTTTTTATGAACGCAAGTGCTTGTACGGAATAACCCCCTCTTCATTTTGTAACATTTGCTATGGAGGCAAATTCTGTACACTGAGAAATGCATTTATTTTCCCCTTTTCTGTTACAAATAAACAAATATAATGGTGGTTATTATTTGTAAAAATATCTGTTATTAAAATAGACACAAGTATTGTTTAGATAGCTTACAGACCAACTCAGTTTACCTTCATATTTTAAGTTCTGAAGTGAGGTTGTTGTGAACAAAAACCTTGTTCAGAAAGAGTTTTCGAAAAAGCCAGCCAAGAAAACTTCCAAGAAAACCAGAAGAAACGAATGCGAAATCATCTTTATACTAAAAAAACACCCGAAATTTGGCATTTATAAATTAATATTGACGGTAATTAAGGCATGAAACTATTGAACAGTGTACTATTATTTTAGAAATAATCTAGTTTATGAGATGTACAGTAATTACCCGCATGTATGATATTACCCGGATTGACTCTAAATGAAGTTTCCTGATACTGATAATCCTTTTTTATGAGAAAAGGGAGCTATATCACCACAAATGTGTTGAAAAATGTGAAGCCTCAAATATCAAATGTTTGCTGCATCTGACAGAGTATTTGCATTGTAATTTCAGAGTTTGGCAGCACCTTTTTCATTTCACTAGCCCAAAGGACAACAGATAACCTAACTCAATTAGTTATAGAGCAATAAACGATGGTACATCCTCATTTACTCACAAAATTAATTATAAGTTCTAAAAATTAATATTTTTATTAATTAGAAAATAGATCTAGATCATATATCATTCTATGAAAAAATATCAATAGATTGATTAATGTTTTTGGGTTACATGTTTAAACACCTGAAGTCTGGTGGAAAAACCAAAGTTCTCAACTTTTAATTCACTTTGCATTAAGGCAATCAATCTTTGAAATGCAATGAAGGAATATCCAGAATTTCATTAAATTTAGTCGAAATTGTCTTTAAAGACGTTTGCAATCATATTTTGTAAAGAAAAGTAGGGGTTAGTATGCAAAATGTTCTAAAGCATCATGGTGGATAAAACAAGAGAATTCCTGAGGAGTGACTATCCTAAATAGCCAATAATTGAGCAATAACAGTACATTATTTGAAAGTTTAACATTGAACATGTTGTCATTTTGTTCGTACACCATTTTATGAAAGGCACACTTAAATATCAAAAGAAAGATAATTTTCTGCTTCTCCCTGCAATCTGGAACAATATCAAAATACAAATTACACAGGGAATCTAACCTGTATTCATACCTTCTTAAATTCTTTATAAAATGTCTTCAGTGAATTTTCTACAGCACCACTACCTTTGGTTTGTGATCCATCATTAGAAGACTTTTTTAATTGCTATAACAATAAAGAGAAAAAGAAAGTAAAATTTATGGCAAGGTTAATTCAATTTGACTTATCAAAGTGTTTAAGTACAGAGGCTTGAACATGATAATCATGAATACTTCAACTCACCGTAACAAATACAAACATATCCAACTCAATATTTAGATAATACATAATCTTTCATAAAGAATTGATGCAAAAGTTTTAAATTAGCCTTTTTGTACTTAGTCTTTCAATTAAAAACAAATGGGATGCTAGCTTTCACATTTAATTTCTTGTGTTTTCAGGAGAGGTTTCTTACTACACTAACTACACACCATTATATGACAACACTGACAACAATTTCAAACCTTTTTAATACCAAACAACTAAATACCAAAGTTACTATTAATTTAAATTATGCATATGCGCATTTCGACAACTCATGTCTCTTTCATGCAGATAGAATCTAAAAGTTTGGAAGACCATAAACTCAAAGATGTTTAAAACTGATAGAGAACAAATGATCAATATGATCTAAAAGTGAAGCCAAAATCAGCTAAGGACAGAGCTTTGAATGAGGGAGATACTTCTTAGTTTTCAACAAAATTTATAAAAATTTATATATTGTTAGGTTCCAAATAGAATGGGTTTTCGGGTCAGTACCGAAGTACTGACTACTGGGCTGGTGAGTACCCTCGGGGACTAACAGTCCACCAGCAGTCGCATCGACCCAGTGGTAACAAATAACTAAATACCGAAGTTACTGTTAATTTAAATTCTGCATATGCAAAGAAATAAAGATGAACTCATCATGCATAACACCACAGGTACCAAAATTTCAAACAAGAAGTTATCAATGATGCTTTTAACACAAAATTCATTACAAGTAAGCAACTAACCCAACTTTCAAACTATTCCCTTCATACACAGCAGAGAATTTTGAGAAGGAAAAATATCAGATGGAATGATGGATGGAAAGATGCTAAATTGACAGACAACACACACAAGTGTATTCCAATATACCCCTCACTCCTTCACTGTTGTATGACATAATTATATGACAAAAACAACTTAACTCTTAATTTAAGAAATAACATTGACAGGTTCATTTCATAACATAAATATTGTAAGGGGTATTCCTCTAAAATGGATGTGGGAGGGTAGGAAATGAAGTATTTTTGCTTGATGTTGGTCCTGAGTCATTCTCGGCAGTTTATGGCAACTATTTTTATGTTTTCTACAAAAAGGTTGTTGGTTATGGGGTATTATGAAAGTATCCTCCTACCCATCTAAATTACATTTTAATGGAATAACCAATAAATACTCCCTGACATGCAGTATTGAGGATGTACCTTTCTTTCATACTCCGCTGCTTTCTTCTGTGCATCCTTCACCATTCCATCTAAATTTCTTTTCTTTGCCAACAATTTTTCTCTGTCTTTCTTCCTCCTTTCTTTTTGCCTTTCTCTTTCCTCTTCAGCCTAAAAGAAAAACCCCAAAAATCTTGTCAAGTTACAAAAGTAGTTGTAATATTTATAGGTATCTAATATTGCAAAGGTCAACCAAGTGGTAAAACTTTTACTGAATCGAAATCAAGATTTACAACCCACGTCTACATTCTGTTACCTTAAAAAGACTACACAGTATATACATATCAAACAATGAGTAGAAGTAAAGAAGAAACATTTAGCAACTTTGAACAATGAATGTCCTTCTGACAAAATAATTTGTAGAAATAAATTCTTGTATCAACTGAAAAGTATAATCACATATAATGATGATTGCAATTGGAGGCAAACACAGAAGTCACCCAAATAAACCCCTCCAATCATTATCCAAGCATTATTAAACTAGAGAATGTGTCTATAAGACACGGATGCCCCGCCGACAAATTTATCATAAGAGATAGCCCAAGTCAATCGCCAAAAAAAATTTAACAAAGTCATTCAAGCAGAAAATAAACCAACAGTCACTTAAGCAAAAAAAAAAGTAGGTCAAATTGGCCTTAATTTGGATAGTACTCATCAAGTTGATTTATTTTGATGCAACAACATTGGGATAGCATGTTAAGTCAATGAGAAACGGACTTAAATGCAAAATTTTACAAAAGTCACTCAAGCATAAAATATAGGTCAAAGCAACCCAATTATCAATGATTTGGGTAGTACTCATCAAGGCCATCAATTTAATGAAACATCATTCTGGTATAATGTGTAGTTGTTGAGAAATGGACTTTAACGCAAAATTTAAC
>MJUU01007454.1:165552-179846 GCA_002080025.1 Modiolus philippinarum | reverse complement strand
AAAAAAAGCAATTTACCCCCATGTTCTATTTTTAGTAACAGCGGCCATGTTGTTTGGTCTACGGACATAAAAATCACAAACTTGAAAGAGCATACCCTGGTGAAGATTCAGGCCAAGTTTGGTTAGTATTGGCCCAGTAGTTTCAGAGGAGAAGATTTTTGAATAAAAGTTAATGGATGGACGGATGACGGACGCCGAGTGATGGCAAAAGCTCACATGGCCTTTGGCCAGGTGAGCTAAAAATTAAACCCCACCCCGTTTTATCAGGACGAAACTGGACGCCATTTTGATTTTTCGAGAATCTGAAATTCCCATTGGTTAATAGTCTTCTGCGCATGCGTTCTCCTCACTGCGCAAGCGTACTCCTCAATTTCCCCCACGAGCTATCTATATAGCTAGGCTATTCCATAGCCTAGCTAATACATATATAAATACCTGCAAAACAAAAGTGAATAAATGAAGAAAATATGCTGAATGATTTAAAAAATCATTTTTACAAAAAAAAAAATTCTATAGACATCAAGAAACATTTCGTCGTAAATGAGTTTAATTTCTATATATTTAAAATAAAACAATATAATTTCATTTTTCTGGTGAAATTTTACTGGACAGTCACATGCCAAGGTCAAGGTCACAAGGTCAAATATTCTGGTACCCACTGAAAGGTCTCTCCACAAGGAGTACACATGCAAACTAAGAAAGCCCTATCACTTGCCATTCAAAAGATATGCTCAATGTTAAAGTTTTTATGCAGGTGTTCACAGGCCAAGGTCAAGGTCACGAGGTCAACTTTTCTGGTATAAATTAAAAGGTCTTGCCACAAGGAATGCACATGCAAAATATGAAAGCCATATCACTTACCAGTCAAAAGATATACCCAATGTTAAAGTTTATTAATTTTTTTTCTCAAAAAGTTCATTACATGTCAAGGTCAAGGTCAGGAGGTCCAAAATTTTGGTATGGTTAGAAAGGTCTCTCCACAAGGAATACACATGCAAGCTATGAAAGCCCTATCACTTACCATTCAAAAGATATGCTCAATGTTAAAGTTTTTATGCAGTTGTTCACAGGCCAAGGTCAACTATTCTGGTACCAATTAAAAGGTCTTGCCACAAGGAATGCACATGCAAAAAATGAAAGCCATATCACTTACCAGTCAAAAGATATACCCAATGTTAAAGTTTATTAATTTTTTTTCTCAAAAAGTTCATCACATGTCAAGGTCAAGGTCAGGAGGTCCAAAATTTTGGTATGGTTAGAAAGGTCTCTCCGCAAGGAATACACATGCAAAATATGAGAGCCCTATCACTTACCATTCAAAAGATATACCCAATATTAAAGTTTTTTGTGGACAAATAGACAAACAGACCAAAAACTATATGCCCCCCGAATCTTCGATTCACGGGGGCATAAAAAAGGTTACAATTGTATACAATGTGTTTTTTAACGACCGTAGATTCGTTTTAGAATGTAAGCTTGGGGTGTAAACTTTGACTTCTGTTCAGTAAAACTTTTGCCACTTGGTTGACCATAGCAAAATCTGTTCTATTTGTTTGTCTCTTATGTATGCAAACTGTGAATGTATAAATACATCCCATTGAAATACTGTGTATTATTAATGTTCATCTATGCTAACTCAGACATATAATCCCTCATTCAAAGACTTCTATAGTTCACATGGTGATAATGACTCCTTATAAAGATACTTCTCTCACAATAATTTTGAATTCTTGCACAGGGTGTCACATGAAAAAGAGCGAGTGGAGTGCCCTGTGAAAACGTTTGTGCTGGATCACTAATTTCAATTACCAACTATGTGTTGAGTTGCAAAGTGTGTTTAGTTACATTTCAGAAGGAATTCAAGTACATGTACAAACAAGTAGGGTGACGGCACAAAATATTTTATTATAAAATGAGAAAAATCATTTAAAAATACCATTCAAATAACAAGAGTGTGGACCCAAATTGATGTTTCCCCTGTCCCTACTTGGTAGCAAAATTGATGTGAAAACCAAAACTGCCTAAATCAGAAACTTAACATGTTCGCTAGACTGTGAAATTAGATTAACTGACAAAAGCTATATAGCACACTGTCACCCAAAACCAAAATGCCAATTATCAGTGACCTTCCACTGATAGATACTGAGAAACCAAACATGTTCACTAGACCGTGAAAATGAGGTCATGGGCTAAATCAAAACAGCAGGTTGTCATCCTCCATCTAAGACAAACCCACATACCAAATATTATTGACCTTACATTAATAGATACTAGGAAAATTTACAGGATCACTGGACCATGAAATTAAGGTCAAAGACAAAAGCCATATAGTAGACTGTCGTGTACTACCCAAGACCAACATATATACAAAATATCATTGACCTACCACTTATAGTGACTGAGAAAATGACTTAATCATAAAACTTAACATGCTCACTAGACCGTGTATTTGAGGTCAAGGACAAAAGCCATATGGCAGATTGTCATGTACTACCTAAGACCAACCGACATACCATATATCATTGACCTACCACTTATAGTTCCTGAGAAACTAAACTAAGCACAAAAACTTAACATGTTCATTGGACCGTGAAATTAAGGTCACAGACAAAAGCCATATAGCAGACTGTCACGTACTACTCAAGACCAAGGCCGTCGCCGCCATAATTTGTACGCATATGTCTCGCTTTCCACACCTTTCGTCACGAGCGAGACAAAAATGGATGGACGATGGATGCAAAGTGATGGCAAAAGCTCAAATCTTTGAGTTTTGGGAGCAATAAATTAAAGAAATTTGAAAATGCTGAAAAAAAATCTTTTTTTCTTAGAATGATATTTTTTTTGGATGGAGGATCTGTAAACATGCTTGTTTATACAAATGATATCTACACACTATTCAAAATAATATAAAATAGAAATAAGAATATTCTAATAACAAACCCTTTGTTTCCTTGCTTCAGCTTCATGTAGTATTTCCTCTTTAAATGGTAAGCTATTAGGTATACCAGGATCCTTCTTTTTTTCTGAAAAAGTGAGAAAAAAATCTGGTCTAGTATCAATGTTTTTATGCTATCCTAACCATAATATATCAAGCACACCATTTATGTCAACATTAATTGAATTATTCTTTATACTACTGGATATATGTCAGTTGTTTAAGGTCTAAAACAGTTTGGTTAAGATGTCTGTTGAAATGTAATGGTTTTGAGTATGAAAGGGAGACGTACATTGTTTATTGGAATCCAAGTCAACTTGCCCCCTCTCAGGTTGCCCCATTCACAACACACTCGCCCAATATAAAATTGGTATCAAACTCGCCCAATCAGCGTCTGGTCAGCTAGCCCCATAAAGTGAGTGACATGCATCTATGCCCTACTGATAAAATAGTTAACAGAATATACTTTTCATTCAGAAGGTATTTGTTCCTAACAGCCGAAAACGCTAGCTCTAACCCTATCTCTAAATCTAACCCTCAGCCTAACCATAACACTACCTCTAACCCTAAACAAAACCCTTAACCTAAGCTCTGAACCCAAAAAGTGTCAATATGTACATTGTTGCTGAACCTAACAAAACCAATCAATGAAAATACGAGTAAAATCACTGACCTGAAGTAGTAGTATTGCTAAGTTCGTGGGGCAAGTTAGTATTTTTAATTTCTGTTGGGACGAGTAAGTAGAAATTGGGGGCGACTCAGACAGGGGCGAGTTGGAATTGAGCGAGTTATTGTCCTGCAAAGTTCATTGATTGTTTGGATTGATTTTGTCAAAATGAAGTTTTTATGCTCATGTGAATTCTTTACTTCAACACAACCTTTGCCTTTGCTGTTCAATTTTTATATTTATAAATAATTGTTATTACAATGGCACTTTTCTATCAACTGTTCAACCTTTTATGACGTAAAAATTTATTAACAGGTTAATGGTCGAAGTGAAAACTAAGGGCACATGCCTAATGATGTGAGTACCTAACAAAGAATTATCAAATCATTAACAAAACTCAAGCTGTCATCAAAGAACATGGTAAAGCTTACTTTTATTTGGATTTTTTCTTGCTTCCTTCTTCTGTTTCTTGTGATGTTGACTTATCTGAAAAAAAAAATTACTTAATAATACAAATATAAAAAAATCTTATATATATCCTTTTGTGCCAAGCTGTTAGATGATTTTGACAAAACTTTAAGGTTCTTTTTAGCTGTATGTTCTCTGTCAGTTCTTTCATATGTGTTGATTATTTAAAGAATAGTATTCTGTACATGATTCAGGAATGTAAAAGGAAAATGACCTGTGATTAAAATAAAATGTAGATGATAGGTTGTGCATACAGTAATTGTCAAACTTTTGTTTTTTTTTATTTATAAGATCCACAGACACACTGGCTTATGTGTCGACAGAAAACATCAAAAGTTTATTCCTAATTCATAATAAATACCACTGCACATATTCATTACAGTCAACTGATAACAATAACCAAAAGATAAATCTATAAAAACCAAATTATGTATAAATAGAATAATGGGTCATATTAAAATCTCCAAAAATACTGAAAAATCATTGAATAAACAATGCATTAATCATTTAAAACACAACTGCACATATTTTTGATGGAGGAGAGCATGAATGTGTCATTTGTGTATTAGTTTTTCCAAACATCAAGGCTTTAGTTTTTTCTCACCAACCAATATACTAATGTTTTCCTGTCAATGTATAAGTTTTCATTTAAAAAGGCTCAGAGACTGAGCCTATACTGAAAACCTGAAAAAATATTTCTATTATATTCGTGAAGTACCTTACATAGAGCATCCCAATACAGTTTAGTTAATTTGCTTCAATAGATTTAGAGCAGTTGATGAAAATGGCAATTTCCCTATAGGGTCCAATGTTAAACTGTATCAGGCTGGTGGCCATGTTTTTATCAAGTCAGAAGAAATGAGCAACCTTTTTAAAGGACTTTCCATACATAATTCCTGTAAAGTTTGCTAAAATCATAATGTGAAAAGTTAACAGACAAAGGCTGGATGACACAAAGCTAGACAACAAATGCAAAGTGATAACCCTATCCTCCAATTACTTAGATATCCTTCTAAATACAGACACAATTCTAAATGTTATAATTTGTACACATGACTATTTTTGCCCTTTCAACCAAAGTTACACTGCAAGGTTTGCCTACATCTATTTCGATGTGCCCGGTGTTGTCTATCGATGTTGTTTTTGTCCTTATTTTGGTCATTCGTCGGGCTACCTAATGACAAATATTTGTAGGCATACATTGCCCGATTTTACTTTTTTTCTCTTTGACCGCTCCCGACATGTGTTGCTTCAATGACATATTTTAGCTGCGATCGATGTTGCTCAACATTTTTATTCTCTTCTCGTAACCCTGGTGCTTTCAGTTGGATAACCCTGAGCATCGCCAAAGTTGGCACTCCATGGTGGGTGGGGAGCAACGGAGTGACCTTGATATAATTTTTGTCAAGAATACCGCTTAAGTGTACGCTAGGGGCCTTCTTGATCTCGCTTGAGGGGGTGAATATTGTAGACCCTCAGGCAACATCAAGATGTAGACAGGAATAAAAGCCCTGTCCTTGATAAACTGGAGTTTTCTATGTACCGTGTGCGTTTTTGTCACATGTACATTCACTCCATATCCTTTCAGTTTTCCTACAGTCATACACATGGATTGGATTGATTAATTGATCGATTGATTGAATATTGTTTAACGTCTACTCAGCAATATTTCAGCTATATTAAGACGAGAACAAGTTTGTTAATAAATAATCACTTTGGGGTATGGGAAGGGCCATGGGCTGGGAAATTCTGACTGCCACTGGAAAAGTAGGGTGAAATCGAAAAGGGCGGAGAATTTAGCCTTGTAGCCAATCACCTACGGACCACTCAAATAAAGCTTGCTACAAGGGTTCTTTAACGTGGCATTTCTTCCAACAAGTGGACCTGAGTTTACATCCCATCCGAAAGATGGGTTGTGTATTTATTAATCCCGCACAACCACAGAATGGGTCCTATTTGTATATCCCGGGACCCTCGGGGTCAGTCCTTGTTTAGGAGGGGTCACACCCCGCAAGCCGGAGATACTAGGTCCTATTTCTATATCCCGGGGTTCCCTCGGGGTCCTCTGTTAGGAAGACTCATACTCCAAGCTCTGAGGATGCTGCGGGCCTATTCATAAGCTGGGACCGCGCAAGGCGACACATGGATTGGAAGAGGGTAGTCCAATAGTTTCCTTCAAATTTGTAAAGGCAAACTAAAATCTGCTGTCTTTTACATACATAACATAATCATGATAACAAAAATTCAGCACTATCTATTTATCCATTTATTTAAAAATCTACTACCTTTTTTAGAACTTTATATCTGTGCCTGGCTGACTGCCTTTTACTTTTCTTTCTATCTACAATGACAAAATACATGCACTTTAGTGAAAAATAGCATCTTTTGGATCTTTTCCTCTTCAATAAATACCAAAAATAAAAATAAAAGACAAAGGTCCTTGTAAGGTTTTCCACAAAAAAGTATCTGTCCAGCTGCTCTCATGGTTGAATAAAAATGAAAGAAATAATAAGGAAAGTGAAATACATTTCATCCAAATTAAATAGTGTTCCTTCGAAAACTGTAGGGACAGCACAAATTTTTTATTAGCTCTTCCTGGATTTATGCCCTTCAACAAGAAAAATTTTCAAAGGAAAGTAAAACATATTTTATTTGCATAAGAGTCACCTTTGTTTATGAACATCTCCTGTTTTAATGAACCTTTGAAGTTTTACTTTTAAATCCAAACAGAAATAAAGGGCTACACGGAGTGCAGCATGATACCACTTCAGTTCTTGTTAACGATGTTGTGCACCTACATCATGTACATGTGTACATATTGTACACGTCCTCATAAAATGCGTTTTGACCCACCAGAAAACTTTCAGAACAATTGCTTTCCCATAATGCTGTTTCATTTCTGAATTGGTCCATTCTGATTGGTAAAAATTTGTCTCAACTCAGAACATAACACTTACTTTACTGGTCAATTTTGTCTCCAACTCTAAAATTACACACTTGTTTAGACATAGTTATATGACAGGATACATAGAATTTGGTTACAATTGTTTATGTTGAAGCCAACAGTAGGGAAAACAACATTCTGGACTTCATAACTATCAAAATGGGTGTCAAAAATCTTGATCCAACTAAAAACAGTATACAACTGTATTGCTCGATAAAAATGGTCAGTTACATCACCTGAATCATAAATGTTGTTGTGAAATGAAAGAGACAACAAACATTTTTTGCTACATTGCTCCTGGTATGAAATTGAAAAGGAACCTACTCACCAAAAAGATCAAATGATACACATAATCATACAAACTTGTTATGACACGTGACTAAAAGTGTCAATGCAGTCCTACATATTTTACGAAAGGATATGGAGTAAATGAACATGAGACAATAACACATATGATAACTCAAACTGCAATAATTTAATGAGCTGTATGGCCATTTCGGAAATTAATTCCTCATCAGCAGCACTAGAATCCAAACAAAGGAAATCCATAATTTTGAAAAATGTTTAAAGTGCATAAAACCAAACGAAATCCGAATAATCAGTAATATCAAATATAGCTAAGGACAAAACTACGATGTATATTGACGGAGAGGCAGACTGAAGCTGAAAATCTGATGGTACAGACGTTTAAAAATGAAACAAGATGCTGTAAAATCGTTGATTATATCATTAAAACATGGAGGCAATTGAATGGTAATGTCCAATAAGGCACAAAAGTGCTAAAATGAAATTTGCCCGTTGCACTCCTGTTCATTTCATTCACTATATTCCTGAAACTTCATTGTTTGGGCGCCGTATTTAAACTTGATATGAAATATTGATATAATTTCTGACTCCTGTGCTAAAAGCTCTACAGAGCTTATGTTTTATTGTTATAATTCACAAACTTTTAAATGAAATTGACTTGAATTGCTTCTTGTTTCAAATATAATTGAGATATACTTTCATGAAACTTAAATGAGGGTAGGAATGGGTAGTATCCATATGACGGTTAATGGTAAAAAATTAGGCCAAATGATGTTAGGCCACATCAAATTAATTAATAGATTCTCATCCCCACCCGCCCCATTTTTTTCTAAGCTCAATTTTTGTTTATTTTCAATTATTCAGAAATTTTCTTGAAAATCCTATTAGTTTTAGTGAAAATCAGTAAAAAATATAAAATAAAATCCTCCCACCCACCCTAGATTTTTTGCTACAGGTGGATGAGAATCTACAAATTAACTTGATAGGGCCTTAACGGTAATTTTTATGCTTTCACGATAAAATTTCCAGATATTTCTACAAAAATATGTTTTGACGAATGATGATAAATTTTTTCTCAAAATAGCGATAACGGTACAAATCTTAAGTAATTTCAGGAAACACGATAATATATTTTTGATGATTAACGTTAAATTTGGACACATTTAACGTTAACGATAGCTGAAAAGAGGCGCTTGACGGTTAACGATAAAGGGCATTTTTACCCAGTTAAATGAGTTGGGCTTCCTATTTCAACTTTAAATTGACAAATACAGTACAGTATGGATAAAATTTTCCGTCTCCTGACCTGTGGGATCACTTGAACATGTGAGTCACATGTCCTGTGCAAGGTTTACGAAATTTTATCAATATTTCATTTCAAGTTGAAATATGAAGCCCTACACATTGGAGTTTCACGAACATACATTTCAAGTTGAAATATGAAGACCATTTCATTGTGTGGGGGTTCATATTTCAACTTGAAATGAAATATTGATAAAATTTCAGACTGCTGTAGTTCATAAATTTTAGCCCATTAAATTCATGAGAGCTGATATCTTAAGTCGGTCCTTGCATAATGGTACATATACATAACTGATATTCTAAGACTTACTTAGCTGTTTCTTCATTTTCACAGATCTTTCAGTTGTTCAACACGTGTGGAATATAAACAGGAAGCATCAAAATTGTAATTTCAAATCGGTATGCGGAGCGACCTGGAATTTATTACGGGAATAAAACAAAATGTCACGGGTACTAAATTAGTTTTTAATTTTTAATAGTCTAAATTTTTCTTTTAAAAGTAGTATGTAAAACATAAAAATACCGAAACTCAATAAATGGCATAGAGGATTATCTCAGCTGTTTTTTTTATATTTTATAAAATTACTGAAGTAGTCATCTTCGTTAGCCCAGGGTTACGATTCTCTCCTCTCATCTCGAAGATGAGAGGAGCGAATCGTAACCCTTGGCTAGCGAAGATGTGAAGTAGTATATTTTTATTTTTATACTTTTGAGTTGAATTTAGATTAATATAAAAATATTTCTCATAGTCTATAAAGAAATATTTCAAGATTTACAATCAAAATTTGAAATTAAAATTTACACAAAAAAAAATCCGATTAGTTTCAGCAGAGACGTACATCTATCATGATCATCTATAGATAAAATTATTAACATTAAAATTGGTTTAGCTCCATTTGGCTTTTCTAATCATTAGGACTTGTAAATAAATAAGTAAATAAATTTTATTTAGAGTCGTAACAGTCATACATCGTATATATACAATCAACATACAAACGTGAGCTCTTACTTGAAGAGCTCTTATTATAAAAACAAACAACAATAAAACAATGAGTCATGCGTATAAATACATGTATTACAAAGACAAACATACACAACACATACATGTCAAGACACACAAAAATACATCTAGAGCAAAGCAGCACTACATATATAAAGCACTATTGATAAAAAGCATATATATATATAAGTATATAGCAAAAGCAGCATAAAAATTAAAAGCTAGATATAAACAGCATAATAATTAAAAAAGTAAAAGCAAAAGGGAAGCAGTTCTGGGGCAGCAAGGCTTCAGTTATTGTCTACAAGAACTACATGAAAATTTTTAGAAAAACACCAAGAAGAAATAACATTTTTAAAGGTTCCAAATGATGATAACACCGTAGCCTCATTTGGTAATGAGTTCTAGAGTCCTGCTGCCTCAAAACTGAAACTCCTCAATATCTTTCAGTTCTTAGTTGAATAAGTGCTTCTGTATTTTTATACCTAAAATTATAAGAAAATTATCTTAAATGGTTACTAAATTGTGCAAAAATTCTGGACTGGTTTTATTAATGATTTTATATCAAGGACGTATATTTAGATCTAAATATACGTCCTTGTTTTATATGTTTCTAAAGCAATAGTTCTCATTCGGCGAATTTTTAAAGATGGAAGTTTTGACTGCTCTAAAAGAAAAGTGTAAGATTTTTGTAAACATCATTTACGAAGCGCAGTGCTCTTTCTTGGATTTTTTCAGTTTTTTGTGTGTTCTTTTCACTGCAGAAATGCCATGCAATCGGACAATACCTTAAATCTGATAGGATAAATGAGTGGTAGATTGTTAACCTTGATAGTCTGTTTAGATTCTAGGACATTTAACTGACGTGCGGCTTTTTTTCAAATATCGGAAATATGATTATTAAAATTTAGTTTGTAATCGATTGTGATTCCTAAAAGTTTGACCTCTTTTTTACATTTTATTGTATTGTTGCTATCGAGATTCTTTGGTTTTTATAGTTTGGTTAACAGATAACTGGTGTCCAGAGTGCATACCATGTGATATTTCGACATCTTAAACGATAAGAGCTTTGTTTAACAGTGATCCTGTCATTTAAAAATAATTGTTTTATATACAATACTTCAGAAAAACTCAGAGATTGCATCATTGGCTCTTTAAATCTTATTTACTTTGTCATCATCAAGCGTGGACTTGGCCCTTTCTTGGGTTCATGTATCTTGAATTGCTTGATACAAAATTTAGTATTACTCAGTTGAACGACTGTTCGATGATCTACGTTTTACATATATACTTACTCATTTTGTGATGAAACTCCACAGTTCTTCCCTAAAATAGAACTGATTCAATAAATCTGTCCCCACCGTCAGTTTGTGACGTGTATATCTTTTGTCAGCTTCTGTGTTAAATATGACACAATGTCATCAAATGTGGACGGCTACAGACAAAATATTGCATACATTCACACACAATGTAGCATTGTGTCATCTTTTTACAAAGGAAATGTCAATTATTGATGTAGAAGCGAATAATGAATCAGTCACAACATCACTGCATTTGATTGGTCAGGAAGTTCAGGTAGGGACACATTTATTGAATCGACCCTATTTACTTCTGATGTTAGTAAGTTATTCAACATGAGCGGAAGAAAAGTTTCATGCATGGTATCAGATGGATTAGGTCCATACGTCAGGGAACAACTGTGTTAAAATGGAAGAAAGTCTAACGTATTTGTCCTGCAATTTGATGATACAGTACAGGAACGGTAAAAACAAAAAGCAGTGTGAATTGTTATTGCGATACAGTTAGTCAGTAGACAAAGCCCAAGTTGTTGACCAGTTTTGGAAATTGAAAAATCGACCATGCACTCGGAACTGATGTTGCGCAGCAAATAATTGACTCATTGCAGGAAGGTGGATATGAAATTTAAATGTCAAAATTTATGAATATATGGTTTGATGGCCCAAATGAAAGTGATGGGTTTACATGAACTGCTCCAGATTTTTATGCCATGCAAAATTCTTATCACATATAACTCATTCAGAGAAGGATGATCAGTGTTATGATCTTAGTCTCAGGAGCTTGCTATTGAATTGTATTATCTCTTCAGACACTTTCCTTGCAGAAAGGAAGATATTGCTAAAGTGCAAGATGAATTAGGATTCACTTATGAAATGTTCATTAGACATTTGAAGTGCAGATGACTCATATTGATCCCAACATCTATGAGGCGCCGTTTTACTATTTATTCCTTATTTTTGATATAAAAAAATTCTTATTTTTGATAAAAAAATCGATTTTCTGATATCAAAAAATTGATTTTCTGATATAAAAAAAAATTGACTTTCTGATATCAGAAAATCACTTCTATTTTTTGATATCAGAAATTCGATTTTTTGATATCAAAACATATTTTCTGATCATAATCAGCAATATTTTACAATAATTCTTATACGATTTGCATAATAGGAAATACGCTGATATGATTGGTTGAATTTACTTCCGATTGCAATTTCTGAATTGCGATTGGCATTATAAAAGTAATAATCTAATTACTTATCGTCAAATTAAAAGAATTATAAGGATTAAACACCGTTTGAAAGGAATTTATGGGAGTATAAACGGGACCAAGTCACTCACAAACATATCATAAAAGTCCTTCGGGCTTTTATTTGTTTGTGAGTAAATTGGTCCCGTGTATACTCCCATAAATTCCTTTAAACGGTGTTTAATCTTACAGTAAACGCTTCATTTGGAAAAATGGAAGGACTTCTTTTAAATTGTCATGTAGAACATATATCTATATTTTTGAAAAAAAAAAAACTTAGTAAATTACTTTAATAGCGCATAGTATACAGTAAATATATAATTATGATTACAAATTGTAAAGTGACTGAATTACCGTTCCGTCAACCATTCATTTATATATTTGTATTATTTTCCTCATGTTACACTATGTGTCTGAGCGTTTTCCTAAAAGTTGTAAAGTTGAGAATATTTCATCCAACCGACTTTTAGAGCTTGGTGAGACTAAACAAGAGTGTCCAATATATACTCATATATATACAGCTGATTAAAATATTGCAGTTAGAGTTAACATATGTGTTATGGTCTCATGTTCATTTATTCCATATCCTTTCGTAAAATATCAAATACGAAATACATTGATTCAAAGTCTTCATTGGTTACCAATTAAGTGATTTCGTTATAGATCTTCAACTTTTAACTTGTTGTAATCAAATCCTTTCAAACGAACAAAATAAATAAAAAAAATACAAATCAAGATCGTGTATAAATATATGAAAAAGTCGGAAAGATTTATGATTGTTTAGATATTTATTTATATGTTGACCAACTGAACACTACACATATACAAACAACTTATATAATACATTATCCTTTAAAAAATATTGTATTAGTATATTATATTGCTCGATCAATCAAATACTATCATCAATGTTTTCATGGGAGTTCACACTATGAGTGCCTTAGTTTTTAATGTCGTCTTTATTTCCGTGCATTGTAGCTGTCTCGCGTCCTTGTTTTGTCTTGTTTCTACTGCCGTTGAAAATATTGTATCGGGAGAAGACTTCATAAGCATAGAAATATTTAGAATCGGGAAACACACAATAATAGCCTTAGAGACATTAAAGGCAGCTAAACAGAGGTTGCCAGTTCTTCATATGAGGACATTTTTTTCAGACTGTTGTCTCATATCTACAGAAAAATTTGCTTATCAACAACAAACTTTTGAAAGAAATAACAATTTTGCACAATTTTGCCCCCATGGTCCAAAAGACAGATAGGGGAGTTTCGTCAAGTTATACCAATAGATGAAATAGCATCTGCGCAGATGAATGGAAGACATGTATAATATTTCAAAGGGCAGATGTCTTTTAGAACTAAGTACTTATAGAAAAACATAGGTAATCAACGATTACAAAGTTCGCCTCGTTATGGCACATGGACACAGAAACCCTATTTGGCCAGGGTGCTCATTTACCATACCTTATGCATGTATACAAAGGCTAGAAGATCTTACCATGTAAAGTAACCGAGACCTGAATTCGGACATAAACGGTAAAGTGACCTAATTTTGCTTGGATGCTGACCTACCCGCAAAGATGCATGCACATGCAAGGTAAGATGATCCTACCATGTACAGTTACTTAGATATGAACTCAAACGTAAACTTGAATGTAAGTCACTCATGCGGAAAATATAGGTCAAAGTGACCTAATTTCGCTGGATGCTGACCTACCCCCAAAGATGTATGCACATGCAAGGTTAGATGATCCTACCATGTACGGTTACTTAGATCTGAACTCGGACGTAAACTTGAATGTAAGTCAATCATGCGGAAAATATAGGTCAAAGTGACCTAATTTTGCCCGGATGCTGACCTACACCCAAAGATGCATGCACATGCAAAGTTAGATGATCATACCACGTACAGTTACTTAGATCTGAACTCGGACTTAAACTTGAATGTAAGTCACTCATGTGGAAAATATAGGTCAAAGTGACCTAATTTTGCCTGGATGCTGACCTACCCCCAAAGATGCATGCACATGCAAGGTTAGATGATCCTACCATGTACAGTTATTGAGATACCAACTCGGACCTAAAATTAAATGAAAGCCAGCCAAGCGGAAAATATAGGTCAAAGAGACCT
>MJUU01007454.1:154261-165529 GCA_002080025.1 Modiolus philippinarum | reverse complement strand
GTCTTTCGTCGGGCTACCTAATGACAAATATTTGTAGGCATACATTGCCCGATTTTACTTTTTTTCTCATTGACCGCTCCCGACATGTGTTGCTTCAATGACATATTTTACCTGCGATCGATGTTGCTCAACATTTTTATTCTCTTCTTTTAACCCTGGTGCTTTCAGCTGGACAACCCTGAGCATCACCAAAGTTGGCACTCCATGGCGGGTGGGGAGCAACGGAGTGACCTTGATATAATTTTTGTCAAGAATACCGCTTAAGTGCACGCTAGGGGCCTTCTTGATCTCAATTGAGAAGGTGAATATTGTTCACCTCTAGTTGAAGACCCTCAGGCGACATCAAGATGTAGACAGGAATAAAAGCCCTGTCCTTGATAAACTGGAGTTTTCTATGTATCGTGTGCATTTTTGTCACATGCACATTCACTCCATATCCTTTCAGTTTTCCTACAGTCATACACATGGATTGGAAGAGGGTAGTCCAATAGTTTCCTTCAAATTTGTAAAGGCAAACTAAAATCTGCTGTCATTTACATACATAACATAATCATGATAACAAAAATTCAGCACTATCTATTTATTCATTTATTTAAAAATCTACTACCTTTTTTAGAACTTTATATCTGTGCCTGGCTGACTGCCTTTTACTTTTCTTTCTATCTACAATGACAAAATACATGCACTTTAGTGAAAAATAGCATCTTTTGATGATCTTTTCTTCAATAAATACCAAAAATAAAAATAAAATACAAAGGTCCTTGTAAGGTTTTCCACAAAAAAGTATCTGTCCAGCTGCTCTCATGGTTGAATAAAAATGAAAGAAATAATAAGGAAAGTGAAATACATTTCATCCAAATTAAATAGTGTTCCTTCGAACACTGTAGGGACAGCACAAATTTTTTATTACATGTAGCTCTTCCTGGATTTATGCCCTTCAACATTGTTCAACAAGAAAAATGTTCATTGGAAAGTAAAACATATTTTATTTGCATAAGAGTCACCTTTAGTCATATTAAACATATGTTTATGAACATCTCCTATTTTAATGAACCTTTGAAGTTTTACTTTTAAATCCAAACAGAAATAAAGGGCTACACGGAGTGCAGCATGATACCACTTCAGTTCTTGTAAACGATGTTGTGCACCTACATCATGTACATGTGTACATATTGTACACATCCTCATAAAATGTGTTTTGACCCACCAGAAAACTTTCAGAACAATTGCTATCCCATAATCAGTCAGGGGCATCATCAAAAACAGTTATAAATTTAATAACCTTTATTGATAGATTTTTCCATTTTTGAATTATCTCCCTTAGGGAAAATTGCAAAAATAACTAAAATTGGTTATTTCTTCTACAACATGTCAAATTTTCATCAAGCTCTGAATCAAGAAACTTGAACAACAAAACCACATGATTTATGTAAATTTCTAAAGATATTGATGAAGTAAAACATCTTAATTATCAATGAACTGCTTATATTAGATAATGAACATTTAATTGGCATTTAAAGTCCCTTAGGGGCTTGACTTTGACCAACTTGCGTACCATGTTCCTGATGGTGCGTATCAGTTGTTATGGTTTCAAATTATAAAGGAAATGTTAATTTATCAAAGAAAAATACCAACACAAATGAGAAAAATTTATTATGGCCACAATCAGGATTTAAAGATCAAAGGAAATTCAAAAATAACCATTTTCCATTACTTATTGAAAATGAAAATAACTGAAAATGGTTTTAAAATTTATAACTGTTTTTGATGATGCCCCTGACTGATAATGCTGTTTCATTTCTGAATTGGTCCATTCTGATTGGTAAAAATTTGTCTCAACTCAGAACATAACACTTACTTTACCGGTCAATTTTGTCTCCAACTCTAAAATTACACACTTGTTTAGACATAGTTATATGACAGGATACATGGAATTTGGTTACAATTGTTTATGTTGAAGCCAACAGTAGGGAAAACAACATTCTGGACTTCATACATGTAACTATGAAAATGGGTGTCAAAAATCTTGATCCAACTAAAAACAGTATATTGCTCGATAAAAATGGTCAGTTACATCACCTCAATCATTAATGTTATTGTGAAATGAAAGAGACAACAAACATTTTTTGCTACATTGCTCCTTGTATGAAATTGAAAAGGAACCTACTCACCAAAAAGATCAAATGATACACATACAGTAATCATACAAACTTGTTATGACATGTGACTAAAAGTGTCAATGTAGTCCGATATTGATGGAGAGGCCGACTGAAGCTGAAAATCTGATGGTACAGACGTTTAAAAATGAAACAAGATGCTGTAAAATCATTGATTATATCATTAAAACATGGAGGCAATTGAACATGTTGAATGGTAATGTCCGATAAGGCACAAAAGTGCTAAAATGAAATTTGCCCGTTGCACTCCTGTTCATTTCATTCACTATATTCGTGAAACTTCATTGTGTGGGCGCTGTATTTAAACTTGAAATGAAATATTGATATAATTTCTGACTCCTGTGCTAAAAGCTCTACAGAGCTTACATGTATGTTTTATTGTTATAATTCACAAACTTTTAAATAAAATTGACTTGAATTGCTTCTTGTTTCAAATATAATTGAGATATACTTTCATGAAACTTAAATGAGGGTAGGAATGGGTAGTATCCATATGACGGTTAACAGTAAAAAATTAGGCCAAATGATGTTAGGCCACATCAAATTAATTAATAGATTCTCATCCCCACCCGCCCCATTTTTTTCTAAGCTCAATTTTTTTTTATTTTCAATTATTCAGAAATTTTCTTGAAAATCCTATTAGTTTTAGTGAAAATCAGTAAAAAATATAAAATAAAACCCTCCCACCCACCCCAGATTTTTTGTTACAGGTGGATGAGAACCTACAAATTAACTTGATAGGGCCTTAACGGTAATTTTTATGCTTTCACGATAAAATTTCCAGATATTTCTACAAAAATATGTCTTGACGAATGATGATTAATTTTTTCGCAAAATAGCGATAACGGTACAAATCTTAAGTAATTTCATGAATCACGATAATATATTTTTGATGATTAACGTTAAATTTGGACCCATTTAACGTTAACGATAGCTGAAAAGAGGCGCTTGACGGTTAACGATAAAGGGCATTTATACCCAGTTAAATGAGTTGGGCTTCCTATTTCAACTTTAAATTGACAAATACAGTGCAGTATGGATAAAATGTTCCATCTCCTGACCTGTGGGATCACTTGAACATGTCCTGTGCAAGGTTTACGAAATTTTATCAATATTTCATTTCAAGTTGAAATATGAAGCCCTACACATTGAAGTTTCACGAACATACATTTCAAGTTGAAATATGAAGACCATTTCATTGTGTGGGGGTTCACATTTAACTTGAAATGAAATATTGATAAAATTTCAGACTGCTGTAGTTCATAAATTTTAGGCCATTTAATTCATGAGAGCTGATATCTTAAGTCGGTCCTTTGCATAATGGTACATATATATAACTGATATTCTAAGACTCACTTAGCTGTTTCTTCATTTTCACTGATCTTTCAGTTGTTCAACACGTGTGGAATATAAACAGGAAGCATCAAAATTGTAATTTCAAATCGGTATGCGGAGCGACCTGGAATTTATTTCGGAAATAAAACAAAATGTCACGGGTACTAAACTAGTTTTTAATTTTTAATAGTCCAAATTTTTCTTTTAAAAGTAGTATGTAAAACATAAAAATACCGAAACTCAATAAACGGCATAGAGGATTATCTCTGCTGTTTTTTTTTATATTTTATAAAATTACTGAAGTAGTTAGGTCCATACGTGATCATACGTCAGGGAACAACTGTGTTAAAATGTAAGAAAGTCTAACGTATTTATCCTGCAATTTGATGATACAGTACAGGAACGGTAAAAACAAAAAGCAGTGTGAATTGTTATTACGATACAGTTAGTCAGTAGACAAAGCCCAAGTTGTTGACCAGTTCTGGAAAACTGTTTTGAAAAATCGATCATGCACTCGGAACTGATGTTGCGCAGCAAATAATTGACTCATTGCAGGAAGGTGGATATGAAATTTAAATGTCAAAATTTATGAATATATGGTTTAATGGTCCAAATGAAAGTGATGGGTTTACATGAACTGCTCCAGATTTTTATGCCATGCAAAATTCTTATCACATATAACTCATTCAGAGAAGGATGATCAGTGTTAGGATCTTAGTCTCAGGAGCTTGCTATTGAATTGTCCTTGCAGAAAGGAAGATATTGCTAAAGTGCAAGATGAATTAGGATTCACTTATGAAATGTTCATTAGACATTTGAAGTGCAGATGACTCATATTGATCCCAACATCTATGAGGCGCCGTTTTACTATTTATTCCTTAGTTTTGATATAAAAAAAATTCTTATTTTTGATAAAAAAATCGATTTTCTGATATCAAAAAATTGATTTTCTGACTGATATCAGAAAATCACTTCTATTTTTTGATATCAGAAATTCGATTTTTTGATATCAAAACATTTTCTGATCATAATCCGCAATATTTTACAATAATTCTAATACGATTTGCATAATAGGAAATACGCTGATATGATTGGTTGAATTTATTTCCGATTGCAATTTCTGAAGTCGTTTATTTTTCGATAGACGACGTTGACCGAACTACATTTAAGTTCACCTTCTAAATTCATACGCCGAGTGAATCATATAGAACAAAAATGTGCGATTGGCATTATAAAAGTAATAATCTAATTACTTATCGTCAAATTAAAAGAATTATAAGGATTAAACACCGTTTGAAAGGAATTTATGGGAGTATAAACGGGACCAAGTCACTCACAAACATATCATAAAAGTCCTTCGGACTTTTATTTGTTTGTAAGTAAATTGGTCCCGTGTATACTCCCATAAATTCCTTTCAAACGGTGTTTACTTACAGTAAACGCTTCATTTGGAAAAATGGAAGGACTTCTTTTAAATTGTCATGTAGAACATATATCTATATTTTTGAAAAAAAAAACTTAGTAAATTACTTTAATAGCGCATAGTATACAGTAAATATATAATTATGATTACAAATTGTAAAGTGACTGAATTTAATTACCGTTCCGTCATCCATTCATTTATATATTTGTATTATTTTCCTCATGTTACACTATGTGTCTGAACGTTTTCCTAAAAGTTGTAAAGTTGAACCGACTTTCAGAGCTTGATGAGACTAAACAAGAATGTCCAATATATACTCATATATTGGACTCAATATATATACAGCTCATTAAAATATTGCAGTTAGAGTTAACATATGTGTTGTGGTCTCATGTTCATTTATTCCATATCCTTTCGTAAAATATCAAATACGAAATATATTGATTCAAAGTCTTCATTGGTTACCAATTAAGGGACCGACCATTTAACTTGAAAGGGGGGGGGGCTATGGTTTTTTTCTAAAAAAATATTTTGGATCTGATTTTATGTGAAAAAAATATTTTGGCTGCCAAAATGATGAAAAAAAATTTTCTGAATGAGGCTTTCTGCCCAAAAAAATAATGTTAATTTTGAAAAAAAATATTTTGTTGGTACGCGTGCAAAAAATAAATAATTTGTTTCGCGCGAAGCGCGAAAAAAATTTTCTGCCCAGAAAAAAAAACCATAACCCCCCCTTCAGGTTAAATGGTCGGTCCCTAAGTGATTTCGTTATAGATCTTCAACTTTTAACTTGTGGTAATCAAATCCTTTTAAACGAACAAAATAAAAAAAAAAATACAAATCAAGATCGTGTATAAATATATGAAAAAGTCGGAAAGATTTATGATTGTTTAGATATATTATATGTCAGACTTTGGGCGTGAGAGTCACGCTTTGCAACCCCAAATCACGCTCTCACGCTCATCCCTTTCAATGTCACGCTTTTTAAATTTTCGAGAAAAAATATATTTCAAATAGAAAAATGATCTTTTCATGATAAGAAAAGCAAGAAATTCGATGTTGTTTTGTATACTCTTTCATACAAATGGTTCATTTTCGATAAATATCTACTAAATAAAGCACAATTTTCTTTAATGGTCACAGAAATGAAAGCAAATTTCATTTTCTTTTCTTTTTATTACAAGAATTTTGTCTCAAATTCTTTGCTATGATCACCTGATATGCTCTCAGAATGTGTCTTCGAAAATAAATTCTTGTAGAGAAAACCCAAGATCACCCCGTCTCACTCTGGGAACCCAAACCCCTTGACAGCTCTGATATGTTGACCAACTGAATTATATTGCTGCATGCTCGATCAATCAAATACTATCATCAGTGTTTTCATGGGAGTTCACACTATGAGTGCCTTAGTTTTTATTGTCGTCTTTATTTCCGTGCACTGTAGCTGTCTCACGTCCTTGTCTTGTTTCTGCTGCCGTTGAAAATATTGTATCGGGAGAAGACTTCATAAGTTAGTTTAACTTGTGTCCTATCCTTCTTGCATCGTTTTTGAGCAAAATAAATACGTTTAAACTAAACTAAACAAGAGCAACAGCATAGAAATATTTAGAATCGGGAAAAACACAATAATAGACTTAGAGACATTAAAGGCAGCTAAACAGAGGTTGACAGTTCTTCATATGAGGAAATTTTTTCATACTGTTGTCTCATATCTACAGAAAAATTTGCTTATCAACAACAAACTTTTGAAAGAAATAACAATTTTGCACCCAAAGTCCAAAAGACAGATAGGGGAGTTTCGTCAAATTATACCAATAGATGAAATAGCATTTGTGCAGATGAATGGAAGATTTATCATTCACTAAAATATAAAGAGAATGGATTGAAATGGTATCTGATGATGAAGGACATAATATTTCAAAGGACAGATGTAAAACAGAACTAAGAGCGAAGAATTCCAGTAAGAGTCTCAGTAAGCTTGTAAAGGCTTCTATGTGTTTGGTTTATTTGATTGCAGAGGTCCAAGAGTAACAGAACAGTGACAAAGGAGAGGACTTTACTCCTAGAAACTTCTTCAAATGGATTACGAATGATCCAGAAAGCACATGAAGTCTACAAGGAAAGGATGCAAGAGAAGTGAGAACAGTAAGAACGGACTAACAGAGGGAAGGACAGAGCAACAAAAGAGGTTTGGAATGAGCTAAGGAAAATGTAGAGCTGGTTGAAGCAGATAAGAATTTGAGAGATAGAAAGGGTATTCAAAGAAGGTAACGGAAGATTGTCTAAAGCAATAAAGGAAACATACTTTGAAGAAACATTTACGGCTCAGGACTTATATGAGGGTGAAAAAACGAAAATAGAAATGGTGCATGAACAACTTAAAAAGCGCAGGAAAAATACAGAAGAGATTAGTTCAATGAAGAAAAGGGTTCTCCACGAGTATTCAGAGAGGCTGACAACTAAAACCGAAATGACGGAGAGGTAACAAAATACCGATGTTACTGTTAACTTAGTTTCTTTATATGCGCATTTCGACAACTTATGTCTCTTCAGTGTAGATCAAATCATAACATTTGGAAGTCCATAAATCGAAATACGTGTAAAAGCTGAAAGAGAACAAGTAACAAATAGGATCTTAATAGAAATGCCACTGACAATTCATCTAAGGACAGAGCTATGCACGAGGGAGATATACTGCTTAGTTACGACAGAATTTCGTAAAGTTAGATATGGCAAGTTTAAAATAAAAAAATGAATACTGTGATAATGAAAAAAATTCTCACGCGAACAAATACAGCATGAAAAGTCCCAGACTCCACGAATCCTACAAATAATTGGGAAAATGTACATGTAACATATAGAATTATATCTGTTTATAGTACATTAAGGCGAATGTAATTCTAGATGACAATGATGGTACCTTTTGTCGACTTGATATGAACATATCAGATAGAGATTGTTTACTTTTATACAATTGAAATCTTCTGTAGTTAACGACAGATATAATGTGCTTTTTTTCATACATGTATGTTGATTTGGATGCCATTAACGAGATAGAAAGAATAAAATGAATACTGTAAGTTTATTATAATAGTGTAATTATAGGCAGGAGTAAAGAGAATATAAAAGTTACAAAGAATTGTACAAATGTGATAAGCAGGAAGTTTGCAGAATCCTCTCCTGATTTTGTTTTATATTTATAGATATAAAGCGAGGAACTTTCAAGAATTGTAATCTGCATCAGTGAGTAAAACAATAAAATCGGACGAGTATTCTATTAATAGGCCACGAATTATGCAATACTTACACATTTTTATAGCAATGGGATGAAAATATTTTGTTATACCTACTGTATATTAATCAGAGATGAAACGGGTTGAAATAATCACCGTGAAATGCTACCTTTTCAAGATTTGTCCACTTGTTTTACATCGTGCAAAATATATCGTATCTTTAAATGTAATGAAGGCAAGTGCAACAATTCAACAGAGTTTACAATTATAATGAAACGTCTGATGTACCAAAGAAAAAAAATACATCGTGAATTTAGTTTTTGCATATGGCCATTTCGACAACTGATGTCTCTATTCAAAATATATGGAAGTCAACAGACTATAAACCAATAGAGTTATCAACTGACAGCAGCATCGAAGTCATTTTTATTTTTTCTCAACTCTATCAAGATCTGTCACAGGACATTTACATTTTGGTTGCTGCAACATATTAAATGTTGTATCAGGTAATAATAAGATTTTTTTTTTAATTTTCAGGTAAACATCTTGTTTGTAAAATTATTAATTGTAATAACTATTCAAAGTTTTACATCTTCTAAATCAGTTGATATTTTTCATCATAGAACTCGTCTTGGTGACCTTCATGGTTTGAAAATTACGTCTGGCAATTCAACGGTTTATCAGTTTCGAAAAGTTCCATATGCAAAACCACCGATTTTCGAAATGCGTTTTGAAAAACCAGAACCATTTGGTAGTTGGAATGAAACATTAAATGCTACAGAATACGGACCCAACTGTATGCAGTATATATACGACAATGATAAACGATTAATACCAAACTTGGAAACTTCTGAAGACTGCCTGGTAGTAAATGTGATTGCTCCCAATGATGTAAAGAATACAAGTAAACGGTCTGTTTTTGTTTGGATTCATGGCGGATCATTCACTAATGGCCAGGGAATGATGTTTGACGGTTCTATTTTCGCATCTACGGGTAATGTTGTACTAGTAACCATTAATTACAGGTTAAATATTTTTGGCTTTGTAAATGTCGGGAAAGATTCAGCTCGTAATCTTGGACTTTGGGATCAAAAGCTGGCAATACAATGGGTAAAAGATAACATCGATGAATACGGTGGTGATCCACATACAATAACTATTTTTGGTGAATCAGCAGGTGGAGTTAGTGTCGGTCTACAAGCTATTATTCCCTCAAATAAAGGACTTTTTCAACGAGCCATTGCACAAAGTGGATCATGGCTCAGCCTGCGTGATATTGGTACAGACTCGGAGGCTCTAACAAGAGAAATTGGAAGAAATGTAAGCTGTATTGACTGTCAAACCGGTACAGCCTCTTGTTTAGACTGCTTACGAAGTATATCAGCAACACAATTACTTAAGGCGTATAGTAATGGCGTTCAAAATTTAAAAAAGGGATATTCTATGAAATCGGCTATTGGTCCGGTAGTTGATGGCGATCTCATACCTCTTTCGCCCTTGGTTATGCTGAAAGACATAAAGTCAGCTGCGTCGTCTATGTTTAACAGCATTGATTATATGGCGGGTTCTAACGACGGAGAAGGTGGCTTGTTTTATTTTGGCCTGGTATCGCAACAAACAAAATTCAAATTTAATCTCACACAAGGTATTCCTTCTAGTGTGGTTTGTAACCACATTGTGCCATATGTGAGTCGAGAAGTGTTAGGAGGATGTAGAAGTGTTTCTGAAGCAATTTGCAACAGATATTCAAAAACGGATGTGTCCACCAATCTTTCAGAACAAACAGTACTTGCTATGAATTTGTTTGCCGATATGGAGATGTCTTCAATGGCAGCAAGAACATTAGATTTTCATAGTCGTAGCCAAAAGAATAGTTATCAGTACTTATTCACACATCAACCAACATGGGGACTTATTAGCGATAGACCTTCCTGGCTTTTAGGGGCAAACCATGCAGACGAACTAGCTTTTATTTTTGGTTTGGAAAGATGGTACCCTACAAATGTAAAGGTCAGTTCTACAGAGTCTAACTTAGAGTCACAAATGAGGACGTATTGGCAGAATTTTGGAAAAACAGGGTAAGAATACGTAAATTGGTATGTGTTTTTCAAGGACAAGAGACTGCAACGTTCCTTTCAATCTATTTCCGATCCGTTCTCTTCGATAATGTATATAAATAATACTCAACTGTTCACTTAGATTATGCCTACATTCAGAACTTGGATTTATTGCACTCTCTAACTCTAAATGATATTATACACTCCTTGTATCATTATATACATTGTAGTTACCATCGGGTTCTGAGTGTTTATCCGATGTACGTATTTGATAATGTCAAATTTATGCTTAATCATTATCATTAACAAAAATTAAAAACACAAATACGATCAACGCTTGTGTGCAATATTCTGATACGCAAGACGCAAGAATTTGCTTGAGGACTGAGGGTTTTTGTAGAAAACTGCTACATAACAAAAGCACAAAAAGGCAATTGGGACGTACTGAACATTTTCATATGATCATTTTGCATTCAGCTACTCCGGGATCTGGTTATAGGCGATATGATTGCCTGAATTATCCCCGCACTTTCGAAGAAAGTTCGGGGATAATGTTATACTCTCCGTCTGTCCGTCCGTCCGTCACACTTTTCTTGTGAGTCAAACTCCTCCTACATTTTTGGATTTAGGGATTTAATTTTGTTGTAGAATTGTTGCATATAGTATGTAGATGCGCAATAAGCTTTCGGATTTTTGATATTGGTCTTGGTGCAAACAAGAGGCCCAATGATGTCAGTTTTAACAAAGACCCAAAAATTTGGATTTTGACACATGTGGCATGTGACGCGAAGTCCTCCTACATTTTCGGATTAAGGTATTAAATCTTTATGCAGAATTGTTGCATATAGTCTATAGATTTGTAATAAGCTTTTGGAATTTTGGTTCCGCCTCCAACTTTGGTCAATTTCCTGAAAATGTCAAAGACACATATTTTTTTTTTTAAATTTTGGCATATTATCTTATATTCTGACAAGTGTTTGGTAAAAAACAAAAATCTGATAGCTTAGGATTCTGAAAGGTGGTTCCAATTTTGGTAAATTTCC
>MJUU01007454.1:137732-153799 GCA_002080025.1 Modiolus philippinarum | reverse complement strand
GGTTTCAAAAATATTTGATTCCAGTTTTGGTAAATTTCCTGAAAGTCACAAAGACCACTTATTTTTTTGGAATTCTACCTAGCAACCATACTTAAATTGTTTATTTTATTTAGGACAAACATTTTCATTAATTGGATTTCAAAAATATTTGATTCCAATTTTGGTAATTTTCCTGAAAGTCTCAAAGACCACTTAATATTTTGAATTCTACCTAGCAACCATTCTTAAATTGTTTGTGTAGTTTAGGACAATCATTTTCATCAATTGGATTTCAAAGACATTTGATTCCAATTTTGGTAAATTTCCTGAAAGTCTCAAAGAACACTAATTGTTTTGGAATTCTACCTAGCAACTATACTAGAATTGTTTGTGTAGTTTATGGCAAATATTTTCAACATATGGATTTCAAAAATATTGATTCCAATCTTGGTAAAATTCCCGAAAGTCTCAAAGACCTGTTTTTTTGGAATTCTACTAAGCAACCATATATCCTAGAATTCTTTCAGTAACAATAACGACTATCAATAGGTAGATTTCAAAAATAATGAAAAAATTATGCCCAGGGTGTAAAACAGCAACTTTCTGTGTCAAACAGTGAGTGCGGGGATAGCTGTCGTTTCCGACAACATCTAGTCATATATTTGATTAGGTGGAAGATAACAGAGGTGTCACCGTGCTAGATGGGGTAATAATAAAATTACCGAACACAGCTGTTAAGAGCCGGAGTCCATGAGACAAAAAGACAAATCAGATGGAAACTACCGGAAAATTGTTGACCAAAATGCTCCCAACTTGGTACCTGTTGTAGGCATTTCAAACAAATGATGGGTTTAACCGTTTTTATGGCGCCCACGCCTCACCTTCCATTGTGGCAGTGTCCCGAAGCAACTGCTATTGAAAGGTGGCAGACAGTTAAAAGAAATGATCACCCCAGTACTTAGTGAAAAAAATTAATTAATACTGGAATTGACTGGCCGATGCCACTGCTGGTGGACCAGAGGTCCCCGAGGGTATTAAAAGTCCAGTAGTCAGACTTGTCTGACATGATAATTTTACCTTGCATTTTATAGAAATTTACAGTTTTTATCAAAATTCTAACCCCTTAAAAATACTGAAGCTTTATTCCGTGTATGGCACTCGGTAGATGTCCTTCGTACTGGATTTGGCTTCCTATTTCGATATTTTTGGAAATGAGTACTTCTTCTTTGACTACTTTTGGATTATGGCTTTCCATATTATTTGATTTTAATGCTGCTGATGAGAGGTTACTCCTTGAAACACGTGTACAACATATCGAAATTTACTGTTTTTATGCAACTTCGGTATTTTTTGTATTACAAAAACGTTTGACAACTGTTTGGCTGTAACATGGACAACGCAAAGTATATACATTTTAAGTAGGTAGTCGTAGTAACAAATTGTTTCAAAGGGAACCAGTGTTTTTGTTGTTTGTTTGCATTGATACATTTTGAACTTTTAGAATGACAAAAACCTTGTTTGAATAGTCAAGCTACAAACCGTGCATTCAAGTATCACTCCTGATCATCGATTACTTGTCCCAAGTGTATGTAGATAAATTCAATTACGTACAAAAATAACTGAATGCAGTTCTATAATAGTTACTATGATGACCTTAGAACTAGTATGCATATTTGACAAAAAGGGTTCTAGAATGATAGTTTTCCATTCTTACATCTTTTTTTAAATCATTATTTGTTTTCGTTAATACTACTATGATCTACTATGGGCGACAAAATAAGACGGAAAACTAAATACCGAAAGTACTGTGAATTTACTTTCTGCATATGCACATTTTGACAACTTATGTCTCTTCAGTGCAGATAAAATCTAAACGTTCGGATGACCATAAAACCAAAGATGTTCAAGAACTGATAGAGAACAATTAACAAATATGTTCTAAATGTAAAGCCAAAAATCATCTAAGGACAGAGCTTTGTATGAGGGAGATGCTCCTTAGTTTTCAACAGAATTTACAAAAAATCAAATATTGCAAGGTTTCACATAGAATCGGCTTTCGGGATACGAGGAGAACAGGTGGTCTCTGTATCTTATTTTGGCTTAAGTCGTCCAATCAAACACAAATCATTATATTGATATGATACATTTACGTCATTATAACATGGATTGTTGGAATGTAAGTTAATTTTACATTAATATAGATTTCTTTTCAATCTTTTGTAGTGATCCTAATCCGAAAGGGACACACGAGTGGAATTTATACGACCCAGATTACAAACTATCCTCTTTCATGAGAATCGGAGAGTACAGAAATGCTACAGTTGATAATTTCCAAGATAGAATGAAATTCTGGAACGTCGAAATCAGCCAGTTAATTTCACAGTGCTCCAAATCTTCTGACAATTCAAACCTTGGAATCACTCTAACAATGGACGTAACAACTTACGCTGTTGTGCTTTTGATGATCATTGGAAATATTTGTCCCTTCATGTAACTCATCTATGCCAGTATTCCACTCTATGTAACGCATCTATACCAGTATCCATTGTAATAATCTCACTCAATTTCTATAGTTTGTTACTAATCATCGGTACTATCCAGCTTAGGAGTTGGAAGGAAAGTGATTGTCATGTTATGATTGAATAAGTGAAACTTTTGCATGGGAATGTCTTGGCATGAATATTTTTATCTGGAAAGCCCAGATTAAATGGAAAAAATAATAGTAAAAAATACAAATCAGTGATATAAAAATGTCAATAATCAGTAAAAATATGTGTTATTTACCTCCCATGCAGTTTTTGGTATTAGATTTTTATAGTCTCTATTTGAATTGATGCATACAGAGAAATAGTTGCCATGGTAATAAGTTGTAGTAGTAACGTGGCTGTTTTTGTCACTTAATAATTTATTGAAGGGATGGGAACTTAATGAATTTATAATGCAATGAGTATTCGTTAGGTTAATAGTGGAAGCCAACGTACATTGCATCTGCAGTACAAATGCAATAACTTTTCTGTACTCAGAGTGTTAGCTGAAAAGTAAGGGTTTAACGTAGAAATTAATGGGAAGAGGACTACTGGGTATATGAGGGAATAATTAAAAAGTTTATAGATTTTTTTTCATACTAATAACTAAATACCGAAGTTACTACTAAAACATTATACTATGATATAATACCGGTATTTCGGATTAAAGGAAACAAAAATTGTGAAATTTCCCTAGTGATACCTTGGTTTGAAATTCTTTTTTGGAACAAGATAAACCTAAATATATGTATTTGCTGTTAGTAAACAAAAAACCAATAGGATATAATAACAATTAACAAAAGTTACCATGAAATGAGTTTCTGTATCTTAACCCTCTTTATATAGACGCCTTTTGACGCCTCTAGCCCCCTCCTTTCAGTGCTATAGGAGGGCGCTGTATAAGGCTCTAAGATGAGGATATGGGTTAACTGAACAAAATATAACTTGGGCAAAACAATGAGTGTTTTTCGCTCGCGGCTGGGGACTAAAAAGGTGTCAGGGGGTCTCAGAGGGGGATGTGCCTCCTCTGTCCCGAGGGTTCGAAGGAGGCGCGAGCCCTCTTGTCAGAAAGCAAGTGATCGGGGCCATACATCCTCGCTAGATAGCCTAGCCTCCAGCTCATACGTTGGATTTTTGGATTTTGGTGAGTTGCTGGCTCTAGTAAGCACTGCAGATTTAGAAAAAAATTGAAACCTGAATTTAGAGGGCATAATTTGTCAAAAATGTATTTTTGTCCTTTTGAGGCTCCTTGTTGTGTCCATGGCAACAAGGAACCAGGTTGTGAAAGCATTTTTCTGAAGACAGTAGGCCAGTGTGTACCTTCACCAAGTATGAACCTTCTGGGTTGAATTTCAAAGAAACTAGAACATTTTGATTTTCTAGCTCAGTTCAGAATGGTTACAAATTGACTTTTCAGCCAAAGAAAGGAAAGGGTTAATGGAGCCAAAAACTTCTTTTGTCATAACTGTCAAATGCCATTTTTTGGTAATAAAATGGTGAAACATGATGTTTCAGCGTAAAAAAAAACTGATTAATGCCTTTTCTGTAGATTTTTCTAAAATCCTCTAATAACCCTTTCCTTTATATCTAGACGCTTTTAGGTCCACCCCCTTTTCATGGCTAATAGGAGGGTGCTGAATAAAGCTCTACCGCCCCCTTTTCATGGCTATAGAAGGGTGCTGTATAAGGCTCTAGGATGAGGATATGTGTTAATTGAACAAAATATAATTTTGGCAAAAAATGAGTGTTTTTGCGCGCGGCTGGGGACTAAAAAGATTTGTCAGGGGCTCCCAGAGGGGGGATGTGCCCTGTCCTGGGGGTTTGAAGGGGGAGGAGGCCCCTCGCAGGAAAGCAAGTGTTGGGGCTTTACATTCTCGCTAGATAGCTTAACCTCTAGCCAATAAGGTGGAATTTGGTATTTTAGTGAGTTGCTGGCTGTAGTATTCACTAAAGATTTTAAAAAAATTGGAAACCTGAATTTGGCGGAAAAAATTGTCAAAAATGCATATTTTTGTCCCCTTTAGACCCCTGTTGTCTCCATGGCAAAAAAGAACCAGGTTGTCAAAGCAGTTTTCTGAAGACATTAGGCCAGTGTGTACCTTCACCAAGTATGAACCTTCTGGGTTGAATTTCGAAGAAACTAGAACATTTTGATTTTCTATCTCAGTTAATTCACTTTTCAACTAAGCCTCGGAAAGGAAAGGGTTAATGAAACGCAAAAAATAAGATAAGGAAAGAGCTGTGAATGGGGGATACAATCCTTATCATTTTAAAAGCAAATTTTCTAAAATTTAGATATTGCAAGTTTGCAATAAAAATCGGTTTTCTGACCACGGGGTTGGTGAATAACTTCCTGGAACTATCAGTCCTTAGCACAGGCACTGGTAATAAATAACAAAAAATACTGAATTCACTCAGTGTAAATTTAGTTTCAGCAGACGGCCACTTCAACAACTTCGAATCAAACATTCGGAAGACTATAAACCGAATTTATAAAATTATTTTCCTAAACATCAACAACACTTGCATTAATGTTGTAAAAGGCATACAGAGCAAATTTTTTAAAACAATTCTTGAGAATGTTTTTTTTTAATTCTGATAACTATTTTTATCAACTTTCCAAATGTATTTAATTGAAATGAACAACAATTGGCCAAAATCATACCCGTGGCGGCCGTGGGCAGTTTAACATCAGTCTAATAGAAGTGGTTCCAAGGAATGCCGATTTTCTAGCCCATCTTCTAGCATAAGTTCTCAACATTCATGTTCGGCGCAAATTTAAACCTTGTACTTACTAGTGTTCATCGTAATTTCACGACAATTTGTAAGCTTCGTTGCAAACTCGTCTCGAACACAATAAAACGGATTGACTTCCTACATTTGGTTTTTTTACGATGTGAAGTACTTTACACAGTGTGCTCTACTCTTCTATTACAACCTTCTTTAGATATTTGGTTCTTGGTTCTCTCTGTGTATAACCGCTCTACCACCCGCTAACTTTGTTTGTTTCTCAGCGTTTATTACCGCCCTACTATCAAACTTAATTGTTTGTTTGGTTTTTGGTTCTTTGGGTGAACTACCAATCTACTACCCACCTTCATTTTTTTGCTTTGTTCTTGGTTCTCAGTGTGTATTACCATTTTACTACACACCTTAATTACTTGTTTGGTTCTCAGTGTGTAATACCATTTTACTACACTCCTTCATTGTTTGAATCTCAGACTGTATTGCCGTTCTACAATCCACATTCTTATTTTGCTCTTCTACCAACTTTCTTTATATGTTTGGTTCTTGGTTCTCAGTAAGTACGATCGTTCTTTGTTCCACTACACACCTTAATTATTTGTTTTGTTCTTGGTTCTCGGTGTGTACTACCGTTCTACCCCCCACCTTTTGGTTCTTGGTTCTCAGTGTGTACCACCTTTCTACTATACACCTTAATTATCTGTTTGGTTCTTTGGTTTACTTGTTTGGCTCTCAGACTGTATTTCCATTTCTGCAATCCACATTCTTTATTTGTTTGGTTGTTGTTTCTCAGTAAGTACAAAAGTTCTACTATCGACCGTCTTTAGTCTTGTGGCTTTCTGTCTTTGTCCTTTCACAATTGCAGACCGGCAAAGATAAGATAACTTTTACCATTCGAAAATATGGGCATACATGGTTTGCTAGGGGTGATATCTGTTTCGAAGACAAAAGAATGAATCGGAAAAAATATAAAAATACAAAATTGAGTATTGATAAAAGAAAAAAAACATAACAAAACTCATAACTAGTATTCATTTTTTAAAAACAAAGTTGGTTTAGACAAAAATGAAGAGAAGTGTTGATCACTGGATTGTTTGTAGCTGTTCCTTGACGAAATTGATAAAAGTTGACTTTGACTGTACCAGTGGTCAAGGATAAAGTGCATTTGTTCTAAATTATGCAATGATAAACATATATAGGATTCAAACTAAAAGTGCAGAAAACGCATTGAGATTGGAATCATTTACAGACAACAAGCTCTACAGTAACGAAATTTAAATTTGTGTAGTTCGATTGAATTTTTAAAGCTGAAATCCGAATGATGCAATCTGTTTTTGTATAAAAACTTTAATGTAAATACTTACATATATTTTGATTTGGAAATAAAGGTATATCAAGTTTTAAGTGGTATGAAAAGCAAATTCAGCTAAGATCAAATCTGTGTACGAGGGAAATTCTCCCTTGATTTAAACAAAATTTTATTTAATTGCAAGTTTCCGAATAAAATCGAAGTAGAGCCTGCAGCAAAGTAATGACTACTGGTTTGGTGAATGCCATCGGGTACAAACAGTCCATCAGCAGAGGTATCGGCTTAGTGATAATAAATAACACAGTTCTGAAGTTGGTGTCAATTTGCTTTCTGCTGAAGGTCATTTCGACACTTGGAAGACCATAAACCAAATTTATCAAATCATTTTTCTTACCTGCTCTAGATTTATGCATTTGTTCATGAAAATGTTGATCAAAATTTGTCAACAATTTTGAAATTTTTTCTTATTATTTTATCAACTATCTAAATCTATGTAATTTAAATGAACAACAATTGGACAAAAATGAATAAATAATACCATCAGTCACCTTATCATAAATCATTTAGAGGTGGGTTCCAAAGTCTGATTAATTTCTCATGTATTTCTGGTCCAAGTTCACAATATTCATTTGAAGGCAATTTGTCAGCGTCGTTGCACACTCGTCTTGAACCTAATCAAACTAATTGACTTTATATATTCGTTACTTACTGTGTAAAGTATTTCTAAATATTTTGGTCCTATTTCCCACTTCGTAGTTATTCGTTCTACTTCCCACTTTCATTTTGTTTAAATATTCGTTTTCGGTGTGTTCTGCTGTTTTTACAAGCCATCTTTATTTGTTTTGTTCTTTCATGATTGTCACTATAATTATATTTAAGAAATAATTCATGGCAGGCATGGTTATTGTCATTTAACCATGGCCTTGGCCTTTATATTCGAATTTAACCCAGAGCGTTAGCGAGGAGTTAAATTTACGAATATAAAGGCCCAGCCCATGGTTAAATGACAATAACCATATACCTGCCATGAATTATTTCGATTCTAATATGACAGAAAATGGAATTTTCCATTCTGAAGCGACCTACGAGAAGGCGGATTTCACGCCTCCATTGTTGTCTGTGTCTATGACGTCACAATACACAATCTGACGTTTTTAAACAGATGCAGGTTAAAAATTCAAATCGAAAACAAAACAATACACATTAACGTGTCTGAATGGCATGATTTAGTAAAAACTGTTCTTAACCTTTATTTCCTTCATAACCTAAGGCGACCAAAATAAAAAATGTTGTTTTTCATCCCGTTTACTCATATTCCGATACCATTTGCGCATGTGCGAAATATATGATTATCGAGTATTATACTGGTTGACGATTAACAAGAACCATGTAAGAATCTACCATATACCTTAATTATTTGTTTTGTTCTTGATTCTCGGTATGTTCTACGGCACTACTACTCATCTTCTTTATTTGTTTGTTTTTTTCTTCTCATGGTGAGCTACCATACTACTACCCATCATCTTCAAGTTTTGGTTCTTGGTTCACATTTTGTACTACCGTTCTACTACCCACTTTTGTGCATGTTTGGTTGTTGGTTTCTAAGTGTTTACTATCGTTCTATCACCCTCCTTTTTTCTATTTTTAATTCTGAGTTCTCGGTGTATTTGTTTTGTTCATAAATTCTCAGAATTCAACTTCTTTGTTTGGTTCTTGGTTCTCTGCTTTTACAATCGTACTTCTTCCCAGCTTCTTATCTCTTTTGCTCTTGGTTCTAAGTGAATACTACAGTTCTGCTTAATTTGTTTATAGGCGTCTGGTATGAGCCGTTTTTTGTTCTTTGTTATAAACAATTCTTTACCGCTCTACTTTCAACCTTCTGTATTTGTTTGGTTCCTAGTTCTCATTATGAAATTCCATTCTTCCATCTATCTTTTGTTTTGTTGTTTGTGACTATCTATCATTGGTTTTTGCAATACCATTAGGAACTGGTAAAGATAAGGTAAAAATTTTACTATTCAAAATATTTTCAAACATGGTCTTATAAGTGTTATATCCGTTTCTCAGACAAAACAATGCTTTGAAAAGAGTAGCCTAAAACAAAACTGAAGATAAGTTTTGATCATTTGAACGTTCGTTGCTGTCCCATGACAGACAAAATTGATAAAAGTACTAATGAACTGTACCATTGGTCAAGGATAAAGTGCATTTGTCCTTAATTATGTAATGATAAACGAATATAAAAGTGCAGTACATACGTTTTTTTTTTTATAAAATGGTATTATTAACAGCCTATTCAAATTGGTGTAGATCGATTTAAACTGTAAGCTAAATCCCAATGACGCAATGCAATTTTGTGCAAAAACTGTTGAAAATTAAAGTATATTACATTTCAAAAAGTATTTTAATATTCTTGCAGAAATCTAATTTAACCAAGTATGAATCGGTTTAATGACGAGATATTTATAGATTCGATATAGGTTATTATTTATTCGATATAGATTATTCGATATAGATTTGAGCATATCAAATCTTTTTTATTGAAAGTCTATACCAGACTCGCATCATCTTGCGCTGTTGTAATTTTGGTAATCATTGGATTATACCAGTTTCAATAGTAATCATGTAGGTTTTAACACCCAATGGTCTGAGCGAATCAAGAAATACGGGACTTCTGAATCGGGTTCAGTCCGGAATAAATTTTTGATATTTTACGAAAAAATCAAAACATTGAGAGGGGTCACTAATTAATGAACACTGTTTTAAGCTAAGGGTGGTTTATATTGAATCTGTTGTAGCGCCTTATAGGTTGATTGCTTTAAAGTAAATTAAAATTTAGTTAAAGAATTGTCATGTAGGAACAATTGTACACTTCAATTTCATAAATACGTTGTTTTTACGTGAAATATATTAATTTCAATAGGTCATTAATCCAGTCACTCCTTACGTCTTACTGGTATTTCCGTCTTCAATTACACGAGAGTTCCTGTCTCGAAAGTCCCGTATTGTGTTTGCACCATAGTATTGGCGATATACTTTTACAATAATCTTCTTAGGTTGCTTCTAAGATGCGAAAATAATTCATGTATTTATTACAATGGTTAATAAAAAATTATTCATCTGATATTGTGCATGCTTTAACTAATTTTCGGTTATCTTCTTATAAAATAAGATGAAAATGGGAAAAATAATAGTGTAGGGTTATTACATGAATATTTGTGAATATTGTACCGAGGAGAATATTATATTGCACGAGCTTGCGAGTGCAATATATATACGAGGGATAATTTATATTCTACGAGTAATAATATTCCCCAATATTCATGCAATAACCTTTTTATTGTATAGCAAAGCGTAAATTTCCGTTAATAAGGTGATTTCTGTTGTCAATAACATTATAAAAATTAAGTCATATTTGCACTAGTGCAATGTGGAAATTTCTTGCACGCTTACTTTTGGTTACTTTTTTAGAAAAATATTGTGTTGTTATACAATAAGAAGAAATACTTGTGTATTTTCCATTTAATTGATCTACAAACATTTCGAATATTAAAAGAACATTAAGGGTAGTTAAAGTCATGAAAATATGCTGTTTATAGGCGTCTTCTTTGTTATAAACGATGTAGAATGTGGGAGTGTTTCACTTGAATAAACCAGAGACTGAAGACACATGGGTCATTGTAAAGGTGTTTGCAATTCAGGGTATCAATTCCCAATTTTATGATATATTCTGTGTTTAATGAAAAATGTTTTATTTTTCAAGATGCAAGATAAAATATATGGGTCACCTTACATTGAAATTGAAAATTACTTGGAAAAATAGGGAAAATGACTAAATGACGGAATGACTTTTAAAGTCCATAAATGATAGCTTTTATTCATACTTTGTATATTTTTCAAACCATTATACTTTTTTCATAAAAGAAAAAAAATATGCCGAGTATCCGATGAAATATAGGAGAAATTAATTGTGAAATATTTCTAGTGATTCTTTAATCAGATTATTTCTCTTGCATTATTTGGATATTGGCTCTTGAAGCATGACAATTAATTCTGTTCCGTAATTTTGTTATTATCTTCATTCTTCTTCTTTCTTTAAAGAGTCAGACTCATTCTGAGTGTAAGTTGACTCTGGCTCACAGACATCAAGACGCCATCTCTCAACAGAATCCAAATACAAAAATATATAGAGGCTATATACAGAGCTAAAACTATGTACACTGGATCTGTTGATTAAATTTCGTAGGTGTCAATCAAAGCCACTGGTAGGGTGGTAATGCAGGCCTTGAAGTCATCCAGGGATGGTGCGTTTCTTGTGCTATCAGACAGCATGTTCCATTCCCTGATGGATCTAGGAAAGAATGATTGTCTGTAATGGTCTTTGTTAGTTCGTGGCTGTCTGAGTCGCTGTTCCCCTCTTGTTCGGGTATCGGCAGGTTGGTAATAAATGGTGGATTGTATGTCGACGAGGCCATTCTGAATCTTGTTTGCCATCGTGAGTCTGCTCTTGGTGCGTCTGGTTTTCAGCGGTTCCCATTTGAGCTGTTTAACAAGGTTTGTCACATGACCCGGTGTTATGTCAGTGTAGCTGTTGTAAACAAACCTTGCAGCTCTGTGTTGAACCCTTTCTAGCTCTTGTTCCAGGTTACTTTGGTATGGATCCCACACTGTAGATGCATATTCCAGGGATAGTCGTATTATACTGCGATATGCACTGATGGATGGTTTGCATCGTCCTAGGTTTCGTCGGAGAAAGTGTCTTAGAAGCTTTGGCTGATGTTTCTTGTACATGAGTTTTCCACTGAAGGTCTTGGCTGATGGTAATACCAAGATATTTTCCGTGTGTAACTGCCTCTAGTGTGTGTTCGTGTAATTTGTAGTTGAAGATGACAGGGTTTCGCTTATGTTTAATGCGAATGACGATGCATTTTTCTAGATGGAATTTCATCGGCAACTGTTCTTCTCAATTCTGCAGTGAATCAAGGTCCTGTTGTAGTTGTTCTGCATCCTTCTTGTTGTGGATTTTTCTATAGACCAGACAGTCGTCTGCAAATAATCTTGCATCGGATGATGTTGCTTGCGGCAGGTCATTAATGTAGGCAAGGAACAATAATGGGCCTAGGACTGTGCCCTGGGGAACTCCTGAGATTACCTCCAGTGGGCTGGATTTGTGTCCCTCTAGCACAACTGACTGAGTGCGATTGGTGAGGAAGTCTTTAATCCATTTCAGGGTTACACCTCGGACTCCATAGTGGTCAAGTTTCTGGATAAGTCTCTGATGCGGCACTTTATCGAATGCCTTGGAGAAATCTAATAATATGATGTCTGTCTGTTCCCCATTGTCCGTGTTTCTACCTATTGCGTCAAGGGTAATGAGAACTTTGGTTTCACACGATCTTTTTGCCCTAAAGCCATGCTGTTAGTCACACAGGATATTATGGCAATCAAAGTGATCCATTATAGTGCTGTGGACTATGTGCTCTAGTAGTTTACAGGATATGGACGTGAGTGAAACAGGCCTGTATTTAGATGCTTTGTGCTTCTCTCCCTACTTGAAGATAGGTACTATATTTGCAGCACGCCATTCGTCTGGAATAATTCCGGTGTTCAGGGATTTCTGAAATATGACGGTTGCTCTGGCTGCTTCTTTCAAGATGAAAGCTGGTAATTCATCTGGTCCTGTTGCCTTAAAGGGCCTGAGTCATTGTAATAGCTTGAGCACTCCTGCTTCATTGACTTTAATGTTGTCCATGGATGGGATTGAGCTTTTCTCCAAGTCTGGATGAGTTGTTGTGTCTTCTCGGGTGTATACGGACTGGAACTGTTGATTTAGAATACTAGCTTTTGTTGGTATATTGCTGTATAATAAACCATCATTGTCCTTTAATGTAACTATTCCGGATGATTCCTGTTTTCGACTCTTTACATTGTATGTAAGACCAAAATCTACGTGGGCTTTCTGAGTATTCTTTACTGACTATGTCTTCCATGAAGTTCGAGTGGGCTGCCCTAGATTCTCTCTGTAGTTGTGCTTTCAGATGTTTATACCGCTTCCAGTCTTTGTTGTTCTTTGTTTTCCTTGCCTTCGTATATGCTTTCTGTTTTCGATTACTCAATCTTCGTAGTTCTGTGTTCATCCAGAGATGGCTGTGTCTTGGTTTGGTCTGTTTTGTTTGTACATGTTTTTTCATCACATCAGTAATAATTTCCTTAAATTTGCTCCATAGGTTGTTAATTTGTTTGTAGTTATTTTCCTTGAAGTCTTGAAGGCTTTCTATGCGGTCTTTATTGATGGCTTCGATGTTGGGTTTTTTCCAAAGGTTGATTTTTCTCGAAGTTGGTCTCGATCTAACAATGTTTGCTGAAAAGATCTACAAGGACAATGTCATGGTCACTATTTCCAATAGGCGGTAGTGTTTTACATCGTTCTAGGTGGCCTGGATGTGTTGTGAATAGATGGTCTAATATGATATTACCCCTGGTAGGCAGATCTACAATTTGTTGTAGGCTAAGGTCTGCTGACATTTTGATGAATGTTTGATTAATGCTAGCTGGGACCTGGTTTTCTGATGATGTAGGTGGCCCAGTCTATGTCTGGAAGATTCATGTCTCCTCCCAATAGGAATACGCCGTTCTTGTTTTTGTTTCTTTCGCTTTCTATCTCTGAAAAGATAGTGTCTATTATGTTTTGGTCTTATCTTTCTGGTGGTCTATATAGACAGCAGATTACCATCTTCTTCTTAGGGATGATGTTAATGCTTCCTGTTATCAATTCCACCTTGTTACTTGAAAAACTCTGTGTGAGTCCTAGTTTACTTCTGGCTGCGATGAGCACCCCAACATGTGCATCCCCCTTTCTGTCTCGACGTATTACATCAAAGCCTGAATCATCTGGAAAGATTTACTTGCTGTATATCTTGTCGGAGAGCCAAGTTTCTGTTCCAAAAATTAAATCTGGTTTTGTTGATTCCAGATTCACTTGAAGGTCGTAACGTTTATTTTTGACACTTTGAAAATTAATGACTAGAAGGCGTAGTGGCTTCTTTTTGTTTACTCTTGTAGGTTCCTTATTGTGTTGCGGTTTTGGCGATAATGCGGCTTGTGGATGACCAGGGCTACACATCAGAGGATCTGACGCAGTATCGGACCCATCGCTTATGCTACAAGTCCCTATTAAGGATAATACAGAGAATGTGTTGCTATCTGCTGAGTCAATTAGGTCAAATAAGATGGTTGAATAATTGAAAGAGTGGCATGCGACACAGTTCCATGATACTGATGTGTTTGCTAGCTGACTATATTCATTCGAGTCGATACCCGTACTGGTGGCATGGTACCAATGATCGCATTCATCACATGCGAGCATTCTATCCCTATTTGCAAGCTTTACTACAAATTGCACAGGGGTACTTACGTGGACGAGGACCAGGTTTCTGCTCGATACCTGCTATTAAAAGGAGTAAAGATTTAAAGTAGGTGGTGTCATATTCCCTTCTCAGTTTATGGTTTATTGTTATCCACTGATACACACTAGTGTTGCTATCTGCAATCTGTTCAATGTTGGACAGGGTTATCGAGTATTCTTTGAGAGGGCAGTTTAAATCAATACTCATTTGTTGTGGTGTGACATGTATAAATCTTACCAGTGCTAATGTAGCACATAATAACCATAAGGTATCCATGTTCAACGTGCGGTGTTGTTTACATTCTGCCGGAAGTATATTTTAAATGCCGCTTACGTCCATGAGTACTGGAAAATTTCAAGTTATCAAAATTGCTAAAATCACAAAATGGTCGCAAAAAAAGAAGAAGAAGAATAAGTAAATTCGGCTCCTTTACAACTATCACTAGCCTCACAGCTCTTGCATTCGTGAAATATTTCAAAATGCATAGGAACAGAAATATTAAAAACCTTTGGAACTTTTTTAAATCTTAATAGTTGTTTCGATAACTTGCTAAGTGTATGAAATCAAATGAACAGAAAAAAATGACAGAAAATGTTCCATTATACCAAGAAAACCAAGGGTTGTTAGTTATCTCGAGTAATAGTTTATCATACAAAACCTGTATTTCATGTTGTAGGAGATATTGCTTTAGGTTGTGTCTAATGCACACGTTATTTGTTCTCTATCAAACTTACACGTTTTTCAGATAATGGACTTCCAAATGTTTTGGTTAGATCTGCACTGATGAGACATAAGTTTTCGAAATGCGCATATACAGAAAATAAATTAACAGTACTTCGATATTTTGTTATTTGGTAGTTTGATTCTCGGTTCTCAGTGTGCACTAATCGACAGGGTATATCATATTATAGGGTTATTGCATGAATATTGGGAATATTGTCCCGAGTAGAATTTTATATTTCACGAGCTTGCAAGTGCAGTATATATTCTACGAGGGAAATATTCCCCAATATTCATGCAACAACCCTTTTAATGTATAGCAACGCTAAAATTTCTGTAAAAAACGGGATTTTGGTTGTCGATGACGTCATGAAATTAAGTCATATTTGCACTAGTGCAATATGGAAATTTATTCCACGCTTACCCTTGGTTGATTTCTTAGGGTAATATTATGTTGCTATACAATAAAATAAAATACAATGTGTAATACACATAAATAATTATTACCATTATGACAATTATTAATTCTACATTAATTTTTATTTACATTTCATTAACCACACGAAAAACTATCTAAAACTAATCTTCTTTACTTATTTTTCTCTAAATCTTAATGCCCACAAAAACTGCAGAACAATTAAACGGTAAATAACAAATATAACGAATTCACTGTTTATTTATTTTCTGCATATCCGCATTTCGACAGCCTATCTCTCATTGGAGTAGATCAAACCAAATAATTTGGAAGTCCAGAAACAGAAAAACGTGTAAAATCTGATAGAGAACAAATAAACAAAAATGATCAAAACAGAAAAGCCAAAATTAAGGACAGAGCTATGCATGAGGGAGAAACGTCGGCAGTGTTTTACTGACTTTTCCACCAAATGCTAAACGTGATCAGATATATGTTGTCTGTTTCCTAGACAAAACAATGGATTGAAAAATAAATCATGTGTTAAAAAGTAATGTAAAAAACCTAACACAATTCGTGAATTGAATTATTATATATTATTATTCATTTTGATTTACATTTAGATCACATTGGTTATTTGTTCTCTATCAGTTTTTAAACATCTTTGAGTTTATGGTCTTCCAAACGTTTAGATTTTATCTGCACTGAAGAGACATAAGTTGTCGAAATGCGCATATGCAGAAAATAAATTTACAGTAAGTTCGGTATTTAGTTATTTGTTACCACTGGGTCGATGCCACTGCTGGTGGACTGTCAGTCCCCGAGGGTATTCACCAGCCCAGTAGTCAGTACTTCGGTGCTGACCCGAAAGCCGATTATTTTTTGGAACCTTACAATATCTAAATTTTTGTTAATTTTGTTGAAAACTAAGGAGTATCTCCCTCATGCAAAGCTCTGTCCTTAGCTGATTT